>JAJKFI010036417.1:0-78814 GCA_029204185.1 Lerista edwardsae
CACAAAGGACACCGTAAATTATGTTTGGACCACTCTTAGAGTCAGAGAGGCCAGCACACAGATGTGCCTCATTCGCCCTGACTCCAAGAGTGGTCCAAACATGCTTTACAGTGGCCCTTCTGCTGGCCAAACTTTGCTGGCTTAACTGTGCCGGCTTTAACTCCAAGTTAGGATTGTGTTCTGAAAATGGTCCAAACAGACTTTACAGTGTCCCTTGTGCCAGCCAAACTTTGCTGGCCTAACTCCAGGTAAGGACTGCACTCTTAAACACAGAGCAATAAAATATCAGAACTAATTAAAAGGAATAAAATGAAAATTACAGCAAAACCCAGGCTACATAACAGAGCCAGAACAATACCCATCATCAGCTGCCCCTCTGCTGGCAGTGAGACACAAAGTAGAGAGCAGTAGTCAGACTGATGAAGGTGGTGAGGATATATTCCTGTATACAGTATATCTATTGGCCAAATGAGTGTATTAAAAGAATGTTATGAATCACATTGTTCTTTACATTTATTTCAAATATGTTTTACTGCACCTTTCTTTTGCCAGAGGGAAGTGCTCAAGACAGCTTACAATAAATAAAAAGATTGGGGGAACATTGAACAAATTTCTCTTTTTTACCGTGTTGCAGCAAAACCACTGATGTTCCCCTATCTGTAAAAAGGTGCCACCAGTGTCCATGGTTTCAGGTATCCACTGGGGGGGATTCGGAACAGAACCCCAGCAGATACCAGGGCATGCCTGTATAAATATGGGCAAGATGGGACAACACAGGAGTGATGGGAAATGGAGGAACAAGAGGAGGAAAACAGACCACAGCACACCACAGTTTGATTCATGTGCAGTTCAATCCTATGTGTATTAACTCAGAAGTCCCACCGTTTTCAATGAAGTTTGGTCCCACATAAGCACACATAGGGCTTTGCCGAGTTCACCGAAATGTTGATTGAGTCATCTCAATCTCGTAAATCAGCTTCTCTGATCACGACTGTGAGACAGGGAGAACCAAAAAGAAGGACCTCCTATAATTTATTTGTTTCTGGCATGCAGGAGACCATCACAACCATGTGCTGCTTTCTCTCTCTGGACTCTTATGCAAATACCAAGGTTTTACAGAAGGTTATGAAAAGGAGGAAGTGTGGAAATAACCTAACAAAACAACTGCAGTTTTCAGAGGCTGGGCTCAAGTAGCTCTTCAACTCTAGCCCATAAAGACTGAGCTATTTCCTGCCCTCGGTGAAAGGGAACAAATGAGCAAAAGCAGGAGAGTGGGTGTTTGCTGTACAGAATTAAGTGTAATAATTGCCAACCATATTGCAGGAGTGAAACCAGAATGCGTACCTTTAATGGGATGAGTGTCAGCATTCCCATCCATTCCAAGGTGAATTCCAAAAGCAGAGGTAATAGACATGCTGGGTCAGATGCACAGAATCAAATCAGGAGAGGAGCTGGGCTACAGTAGCATAGGTGACACCAGAGGAGGCCAAGTGCCCCTCAGATAGGAAGCCTGCTCTCCCATTTCCCCCATTGCTGGACCCTATGGAAACCGGGAGAGGCACTTTTCACATACTTGCGTTACTTTATTATCCACAATTAATATATGTTAATATGGTCTCCCGATCACAATCAGAGGGGGCACCCCAGCACAAAAACTGGGGCTGCTGGGGGACTGTCAGCAGTTTTCTGAGGAAAGAGCTGGTGGTTTCACAGAGGCAGCTCAGAGCCCTCTCCCTTGTCTGGTGGGAAGAGGTATGGAGGTGGTTAGCTTTCATCTTGGTCCTCAACCCCTATCCAACATGGCAGCCACTGTGGGCTGTCTCTGCTTCAGTCTAGAACACACTTTTGTCCCTTCTGTACCCCCATTTTTGTCTTTGCTGGTGCTGCATCCTATGATAGTCAGAACACATAGCAAGACAGCAGCCTCTGAAAACAGGAACTGCCCTATTGGTCTAGTGCTGAGAGAGAAGAGAAGAGTGGACACCAGGGCCCTGAAGGAGAAAACCAGCTGAAGCAGACAAGCTAGGTGGTGATGTCATCTTAGGGCAACACCCCTGGGGAATGGTAAAGCCAATTCACTGAGGATTATAAAAGCAGCCTTTGGAACACAGCTGGTATTGAGCTCTGAGGAGAAGGGGGAAGACCTGAGCCTGCCCCTTCCTGTCTATTTTTGTGACTGGTGGTTGTGAACAGGACTTAATGGATACAGTAGATTGCTCTGCTCTTATGCCAATGTAGCTGTTACACCAGGGCCCAACAGTCTCTGCTCCACCATAAAACTCAGCGAATGGCCTTGGACAAGCCACCACCTCTCACAGTTCCTGTGCGAATGACAATTCTTATCTCATTGAAACGCCATTTACAGTGAAAACTTCTATGGAAATGATTAATTACTATAAGGGAGAACAAACAGATACGCCTAAAGCAACAGCCAATCAAGGTGGTTCCCAGTAGATCAGAAACTCTTTGTGCTAAAGGTGGTGAGAAAGTGCATATATAGCTATTGGCCAAATAAGTGTCTTAAAAGAAATATTGTATGAATCACATGGTTCTTTACATTTATTTTAAATTGATGCGCTGCAAGTGACATACAGCCCAATCCTATGCATGTCTACTCAGGAGTAAGTCCCATTATAATCAGTAGGGCTTACTCTCTGGTAAGTGAGGAATGGATTGCAGCCTTATACACAACTGCTGAGCACCAATTGGGGATAAGCAGTATCAGCCACATGGGAATAAGAAATGTGATGGAGACAGTGGACAGCACAGATCTTTGCTTCTACAGCAATGAGGGTGGTTCACAGTCCTATGTCAGTTCTTTGTTGTTGTTCAGTCGCTAAGTCGTGTCCGATTCTTCGCGACCCCATGGACCACAGCACACCAGGCCTCCCTGTCCTCCACTAGCTTCCAGAGTTCACCCAATTTCATGTTCACTGCTTCAGTGACACTATCTAACCATCTCATCCTCTGCCGCCCCCTTCTCCTTTTGCCTTCAATCTTTCCCAGCATGAGGGTCTTTTCTAAAGAGTCCTCATGAGGTGGCCAAAGTATTTGAGCTTCAGCTTCAGGATTTGTCCTTCCAGGGAGTAATCAGGATTGACCTGATTACTCCCTGTAGGATTGACTGATTGGATCTCCTTGCAGTCCAGGGAACTCTCAAGAGTATTATCCAACACCATAATTCAAAAGCACATAACTCTTTGGCGCTCCACCTTTCTTATGGTCCAGTTCTCACATCCATACATTGCTACTGGGAAAACCATAGCTTTGACTATGCAAAACTTTGTTGGCAGGGTGATGTCTCGGCTTTTTATTAAGTTGTCTAGGTTCGCCATAGCTTTCCTCCCAAGAAGTAAACATCTTTTAATGTCATGGCTGCAGTCACCATCTGTGGTGATCTTGGAGCCCAGGAAAATAAAATCTGTCACTGCTTCCATTTCTTCCCCTCCTATTTGCCAGGAAGCAATGGGAGTGGTCGCCATGATCTTAGTTTTTGTAATGTTGAGCTTCAAGCCAATTTTGGCACTTTCCTCTTTCACCCTCATCAGAAGGTTCTTTAGGTCTTCCTCACTTTCTGCCATTAGAGTGGTATCGTCTGAGGTTATTGATATTTCTCCCAGCAATCTTGATTCCAGCTTGTGAATCATCCAGCCCAGCCTTTCTCATGATGTACTCTGCATATAAGTTAAATAAGCAGGGTGACAATGTACAGCCTTGTCGTACTCTTTTCCCAATTTGAAACCAGTTGGTTGTTCCATGTCCAGTTTTAACTGTTGCTTCCTGACCCGCATACAGATTTCTCAGAAGACAGATAAGGTGGTCTGGTACTCCCATATCTTCAAGAACTTGCCACAGTTTTTTGTGATTCACACAATCACAATTAGCATAGTCAATGAAGCAGAGGTAGATGTTTTTCTGGAACTCTCTTGCTTTCTCCATGATCCAGCGAATGTTGGCAATTTGATCTCTAGTTCCTTTGCCTCTTCGGAAACCAGCTTGTACGTCTGGTAGTTCTCGATTCACATATTGCTGAAGCCTAACTTGTAGGATTTTGGGCATCACCTTGCTAGCATGTGAAATGAGTGCAATAGTGAGGTAGTTTGAACAATCTTTGGCATTGCCCTTCTTTGGGATTGGAATGTAAACTGATCTTTTCCAGTCTTATGGCCACTGCTGGGTTTTCCAAATTTGCTGGCATGTGGAGTACAGCACTTTGACAGCATCATCTTTTTAGATTTTGAGTAATTCAGCTGGAATGCTGTCACCTCCACTAGCTTTGTTGTTAGTGATGCTTTCTAAAGCCCACTTAACTTCACACTCCAGGATGTCAGGTTCGAGCTCAGTGACAGCACCATTGTGGTTATCAGGAACATTTAGATCAGCCTTATATAGTTCCTCTGTGTATTCTTGCCACCTCTTCTTAATCTCATCTGCTTCTATTAGGTCCTTGCCGTTCTTGTCCTTTATTGTGCCTACCTTAGCATGAAATTGTCCTTTGACATCTCCAATTTTCTTGAAAAGATCTCTAGTCTTTCCCATTCTATTGTTTTCCTCTATTTCTTTGCATTGCTCATTTAGGAAGGCCTTCCTATCTCTCCTTGCTGTTCTCTGGAAATCTGCATTCAGTTGGGTATATCTTTCTCTTTTTCCCTTGCTTTTGGCTTCTCTTCTTTCCTCAGCTATTTGTAAAGCCATGTCAGACAGCCACTTTGCCTTCTTGCACTTCTTTCTCTTTGGGATGGTTTTAGTTGCTGCCTCCTGTACAATGTTACAGATCTCCGTCCAAAGTTCTTCAGGCACTCTGTCTACCAAATCTAAGCCCCTAAATCTATTTGTCACCTTCACTGTATATTCATATGGGATCTGATTTAGGTCATACGTGGAAGGCCTAGTGGTTTTCCCTACTTTTTTAAAGTTTAAGCCTGAATTTTGCAATAAGAAGCTCATGATCTGAGCCACAGTCAGCTCCAGGTCTTGTTTTTACTGCCTGTATAGAACTTCTCCACCTTTGGGTGCAAAGAATGTAATCAATCTGATTTCGATGTAGACCATCTGGTGAAGTCCATGTGTACAGTCGCCGTTTGTGTTGCTGGAAAAGGGTGTTTGCTATGACTAATGTGTTCTCCTGACAAAACTCTATCAGTCTTTGCCCTGCTTCATTCTGTACTCTAAGACCAAACTTGCCTGTTATTCCTATTACCTCTTGACTGCCTACTTTAACATTCCAATCCCCTATGATGAGGACATCTTTTTTTGGTGTTAATTCTAGAAGGTGTTGTAGGTCTTCATAGAAACGGTCAACTTCTTCCTCTTCCGCATCAGTGGTTGGGGTGTAGACTTGGACTACTGTGATGTTGACAGGTTTGCCTTGGATCCGAATAGAAATCATTCTATCATTGTTGAGGTTATACCCCATTACTGCTGTTCCCACTCTCTTGTCCACTATGAAGGCTACTCCATTTCTTCTAAGGGATTATTGCCCACAGTAGCAGATATAATGGTCATCTGAATTAAATTCTCTCATTCCTGTCCATTTTAGTTCACTAACTCCCATGATATTGATGTTCAGTCTTGACATCTCGCGTTTGACCACATCTAGCTTACCTTGATTCATAGATCTGACGTTCCAGGTTCCTATGCAGTATTGTTCTTTGCAGCATCGTACTTTCACTTCTTGACACATCCACAGCTGAGCTTCCTTCTGGTTTTGGCCTAGCTACTTCAATCTTTCTGGAGCTGCTAGTACTCATGTTCTGCTCTTCCCCCGTAGCATAATGGACACCTTCCGACCTGAGGGGCTCATCTTCCAGTGTCATATCGTTTAGCCTTTTAGTACTCTAATCCATGGGGTTTTCTTGGGAAGAGTACTGGAGTGGGTTGCCATTTCCTTCTCCAGCGGATCACGTTTAGTCAGAACTCTCTACTATGACCTGTCCATCTTGGGTAACCCTACATGGCTACTCAAGCCGCTTCACCACAACAAGGCAGTGATCCATGAAAGGGATGTCAGTTCTTACACTGTATTAAATTGTGGGTTAGGCCAGACCACTCCATAAGCTACAACTTTTGTGGTGAATGTTGATCACTTAAACCCAGCCACCATGTTTCTGCAGGAACCAGCAGGGTCTTGGCAGAAAAAAACATGTCCCAGCATGCATCACTTCCCTCAAACCAATATAGATTTTTAATTTGCCAACTATTTCTGCAACTTTTTTTTGTTTTGCTTTTGGTTGAATGAGTGGCAAAGACCATTTTGCTGGTTTCCGCTATATCCAACCCCAGGCCATTTACTGTTTCACTCCACCCCTCTACTGGTTCACCCAATTGTTTTAACACTGAGGTTCCCTTTAGTACCCTATCCCCCCCCCTTGCCATATTTCAAGGGTTGGCAAACTCATTATGTCACCTTGGCCTACCACAGACGTTTTAGGTTTGGGCATATATTCCAATCTGGCAACCTCAACTAGAGATCTGTGTAAGGATCTGCACTGGAATTAAGGTGAAGAATGCACCCAAATTCTAAGTTTCTTCCCTTGCTAGATGCTGCACTTCAGAAAAAAGAGAAAGGATATTGTTATCCTTGGCCTATCCATACTTCTCAACATGTTATGCTTCTGAAGATGATGTCGCTAGCATTCAAGTAAACCTTATGGAAGTGGATGGCCCTTCTAGCCACCTGAGTCCTTTCAGTTGAAAAGAACTACACCTGGAATAATACATATTTTGGAGAATGCTTAGATTCCTTGTTTTGCAGGTGGGTTCTTGACATGTTAGTTCATTTGGGTGAAAGGAAGTCAACTCCTTATTTCATGAGAACTGTATAGGCCTGATGATTGAGCTTCTGTTTTAGCAAATGCAAACTTATAATAGTTACATCTGCCTTATGTTTGCAGCTGTTGAGCTAGCAGTACTAGAATATATCAGATGAAGCAGATAAAATGTCCTGAAACAGATGAGTCTCTTATCATTTCTGTACTGTGATTATGATGCTAATCAGATCCTAATTCTGGACTGATGAGGTTTAGTGTTAAATGTTTCTCTATGTGTCCAAACAAAAGGGTATCTGACGTTTGCTTGTCAATGTTTGCTTGTCATGCAAGAAATAGAGGACACCTGATGAAAGAAGCAGATCAAAACTAATGCAATCGTTTTCCTTACTAATTAATCTGTGGATTTGTATTCTTGCTGAAGCATGGTAGCCCAACATTATTAGTCAAGAAGCACACAAGATGCACCCCAATTTTCATGGTGTCCCTGAAATTCACAGCGCCAGAAACTTGGCTGAAAATAGCATTAGAAAAACCATTTGGATAACTAATGGTTTATTATCTATGTAGGCCCAGTTTTGGAAACCTTGTAAATCACCTAGATTTCCAGTGTCTTTAGTGTCTATGACTTAAGCCAGTGGTTCTCAAACCTTTTAGTACCGGAACCCACTTTTTAGAATGACAATCTGTCCTGGGCCCTCCGGAAGTGATGTCATGGCCGGAAGAGCAGTCATTGTGATGCCAGAGCCTGCTGCTTTCCTGAGAACACAGCAAGAAGTTGGGTTCTCAGCAGCGGTGTTATGCTACCGGAACGCTGGGCGGGACACCCAGGTGATTGACAGCCCGCCCGTCGCGTTCCGCAGTGTTACGCTGTTTGCGTAATGTACGCAAGCGGCGTAATTGGTTACGTTAACTGCATAACGCTGCGGAACACGACGGGCGGGCTGTCAATCACCCGGATGTCCCGCCCAGCGTTCCAGCAGCATAACACCGCTGGTTCTCAGCCATTTTCCAATAGCAAAGTGAATCAGAAAGAAAAAAGGTCTACTTACAACCTTGAGACAAGCAAAATAACCACACAGCCCTTTCCTTTTCCAGCATTCCATCTTTACTTCCCATATTTTCAGTATGGCTGCTCTAGGTGCTTTGAGACCCACCTGACATTGGCTCATGACCCAATTTCAGTAATTTGGGAACCACTGAATGTTGCTTAAGCAACTTTAGCTTTCGATCTCAAAGATAGAGCTTGCTGCAGAGTTGTCTTTTTAGCTTCCATGCTAGATTACTGTACTGTTGTCTCACAGATGATGGCTGTTTGAACTATTTGGAAACCTTTGGCTGACGCAGAATGTGGCAACATTGAAATTGGGCTCTGTCATTTGCATTGGCTTCCAGGTTGCTTGCAGGTGCTATTCAAGATTAAAACAAAAGGCTGCCAGGCAATTGGTTGAAAAGCTGTCCTCAAAAGGAGATAAAAATGAAAAGAGGTTGGAAACAGGTATTCAGTGACATTCTGCTGAGATCAGTGCTGCCTTGTTCAATATTTTCATCAATGACTTGAATGAGCAGATGGGCTGTATACCAAAATCATAGGCAATGTAAAACTGGGTAAGATTTGAATAGGAGAGAATAGGCTAAACATTAAAGCAATCTAAGCAAACAACTGTAACAAAAGCATGAACCAATGAAGGAAGAACCAAGTATACGAGGATTAGGGAGCAGCACTACTTGAGATAGGACATGCTGCTGAATGATCCTCTCCACGCCACCCATCACTTTCAGCTAAGGTAGCAGGCGTGACTTTCCAAAGAAAATGCTGACACCACCATGGTGGGAGGGAGGTGATGGGAAGCCTGGTTGCAGGGCATGACCTTCCAATCCTCTGTCAACCAAGTGATGCTGTGGCACAGGAGACCAGTACCATTGTTTTCAAAGCTCAGGCTATACTGCTCTGCTCACCACAAGTAAGATTACATTGGATATAACTGCTATCTTATATCCATGCACTGCCATGCAATTTTTTATTTTAATCCTCTGAGCAAAACCTGCTCGTTCCCGGAATCTGTACTTAGTATTTGTTAAACACTTTATAAATAAGTGTTTATTCTATGCTAGTGTATTCTATGCCTGTTCTATGCATAGAATAGGTTTTTTCTATGCTGAAATCCTTGTAGTTTTTCCATAACTCAATCGCTGGTACAACTGCCATGTGAGATAGGTCATCATTAATCCCATTTTCACAGCTGAAGAACTGAAAATTGGCAGTGTCTACACTTCATATTTATCATTTTAACACATTTAGTTATGGATCCCAAGAATTTGGAAACTGTTGTTCATGATATAAATCCTGGATTTTGATAAGAGCAGAAAGACAATCCTATTGATTTCAACTCCAACTCCATTTACACTGTAGCACCGGTTCAAGGTAACTTGAGGCAGTATTTGTCTCATTTGCCATGGCTCAGACAGGATTTGAACCAGCAATGTCATCTGGGCAGGACGGTCCGGAACGCTGTACCGCTTGTTCCGAGGACGGGCTGCGATGGAGCGCCATTGCGCGGCAGATGCCGTGCGCTTTTTGGCCTGCCCGCCCTCCCCTGCACTTGATTCGCTCCGATATGGATCTATTCCAGTCGCAGGGAGGCGTGGCCGGGCTCTGCACGGGGGTGGGGAGCTACCACTCAACCGTGCGTTCCGGTTGTTGGCGCTGACGGATGACATCAGTGATTTGAACCCATGATTCTCAAGTCTGAAATTGTATCTGCTCAACACAACTGACTGATTAAAATGACAGTTTTAAGCAGAAGCTGTAGATAAATTCCCTAAACAGATTCCTGCCAGAACACTGGAATGTTGAATAGCCGAAAAACCCCACCTGCTCCCTCCCATGCAAAAAGATTGCTGCTTCTTGCTGATCTGCAGAAGCTTTGGATTAGTATGGCCCAGTCCACCTTCTCAAAACTTTACAGCTTCTTTCCAATAGTGACTTTAGACTTCCTATCAGTCCCATTCTTGGCTTCTACTTCCCCTAAACTGTGTGACTGAGAACTGTGATATCGTTCTGTAACAATAAAAATAGCAGAAGCTGCTTTATACTGAGCCAGTATAAGGTCCATCTATCCAACCCATCCTGAGTGGAGCTGTTCTGCCGATTCTTAAACTGAAGCCACTGCCAAATTGCAAGGTGGTGACAAAAATACCAAGGATTGAACCTGGAACCTTCTAGAACAGTGGTTCACAACGTTTTAGACCAGGACCCTTTTTTTTTAGAAAGACACTCATGTTGGGACCCACCGGAAGTGATGCCATTAACCTGGAATCTGTCTTAGCCAGAAGTGACATCCATCAAGCAGGAAGTGCCGTCAATGTAATGTAATAAAATGACACTCCTAGAATACAAAATGGCATTCTTAAACTGAAGCAATTGCACAATCATGAAACATCTCTGACAGAAAGCAAGATTAGGACAAAATGTGATGTAAAAGCACTGAACTAAAAACAATATTTAAAAAAAACCTCACTTGAACATTCAAACAGTTAGCACTCACAAATGGAATATAGGTCTGCAGTTTCCAAGATGGCTGCTCCCAGCTTCCCACGACCCACCTGACATAAGGTCCCGACCCACCAAATGGGTCCCGACCCACAGTTTGAATAACACTGTTCTAGAAGATACTAAGTATGTGTTTTTCCACAGAGCAATTTCCACCACATTGCAGAGAGATACCAGACTCAGGAGATGTCCAGTCTTCTTTGCAGGTCATTTGTGTGATTCTTTTGGTTTGTCCTTCATTTTCTCCAGTCTTGTCCATGTGCATTTGCAACACCCGTGGGCCTACTCATTTTGTCAAATAAGGTTATTTGTGTGCAGAGGTGAATCAGTGCAAATACCACAAATGCGGTTGCAGCAAGGAATGTTTTTAAAATAACTTGTTCAAAGAGGAGTCCTTGAGATTATAGGCTTGCAACATAGCAGGGATTTTGCAAAGTCAAAACCAACTCTCATGCATGTGTGTAAAATCAATTACACTAAAAAGACTCCAAAAATGAATATGGAATAGTGACAGAATGAGGGATATTATGAGGCACTGGTCCATACACAAGCAAGGAGCACTGTGGGGAACAATGATCACTTTGGCATTAATTTTCACATGAAGAATCCCATAAATGGAGCAACCTCTATGACGTGCATTATACAATACACATCAAGTATTCCCAGGAACAGTGCACACAAATTACAGAATCCGTTTGGATGTATTATTAGTCTGGCCAAGACAGCCTGTTCCTATTTAGGGTCAGATTCAGAAACGGATGTAGGCAGGTAATTCATTCAGACTTCAGGATATGCCATTTCTAACCCCGTAGTTTTAAAATGAGGTGAACTTGTAGGAGACTATATAGATTTTCATCTAGGAAAAGCCCTGGCCCACTATGTGGCATTGTACGAAAATAGTGCCCTGGAGGGTAAATTTGTTTTCTTAGCAGTAACAAAGCCTGGTCTGATAATGGGGAAATCTGAAGGGGGAGAAGTTAGCTAATGATGTGTATACAAAACCAGACATGAATGCAAATACTAAGTGTCCACACGAAGGGTAAGAACACGTAGAAACTGATGGAAATCTATTTTTTCCTGTCCAATATGCAATTGTCCAAATCTGAAAGAGACAGATATCACTGTCTATGGCAAAGGCTACAATCCAACACATAATTTTGAAATCAGGGGCTTAAATGCAATTCACCCTTTATTGGATTGTGAACAAAACTCTTGTTCTTTCACAGAGATGGGTGTGGTAGTGTGGAGGCCTCTACAGCCCTGAGGCCCTTTTTGAGATCCATGTACATTGCTAATCTCTCTCCCACCTGTCATAATTCCTTTATTTATAGACCTTCTACATTTTGTATTTCTCTTTCCTTCCTTAATCATCCTACTTTTCTGCCATGCAGCCAATCCTATACCTGTTTATTGGCAAGTAAGCCCCACTGATTCAGTGGGACTTAAGACAAATAAGCTACCAGGCTGCAGTCTAGATCCTGAAACCAGATCCTTATGAATTTTTCTATTCATATAGACAAAGGCTTTGCAAGTTTCCTAAAAACAGCAGCTTCAGATATATCTGATGGACAATACTCTAGATCAGGGGTCAGGGAACTTTTTTACCTTTTACCCCAAAATATATTTAGATATGCCAACGTTAACCCCCCCCCCCGCCAGAACAAAAGAAAAAAATTACATATTGGAACCCATTGCTTTTTATCTGATTAATTAATGAGCTTAATTAATGCTATGTAAATATGAAGTTGTAAAGGGCGGAGCAAAACAAACAAAACGGAGCCAGCCAGCCAGCGACGGAACTGGAATGGGGGTAATGGACGGTCGCGCTGCCGAGACACAGCCGGGCATGCATATGAATCTATATGCATGCCCGGCTGTGTCTCAGCAGCGCGACCGTCCATTACCCCCAGGAATTTCATTTTTACCCCATTTGGGGTAATTTACCCCTGTTCCCTGACCACTGCTCTAGATGTACCAACTATGGATACAATCTGCTTCCTACTAAAGCAAAATTGCTATTACAATATTTTCGTATCAGAGTGGATCAGGATTTCACCCTATATCTGCACAGGCTCCTATTCTTTCCAAGTTGTTCAACATACCTGTCACCCAGGACCTGACCGGGAGGGCAGCCGCTTAGGTGGGCTTACCTGTGGTAACTGGGAGACACTCTTATCCCGGGAGGGGGTGAGGCGACAGGACCCCACCAGGCTCGGAGGGCCGGAGAATCTCAGGTCGAGGGAGAAGTAGGGCCTATCCTGGCCTCTGGCAGAGAGGGCAAGTGCTTAAGCTAGTCCCAGGCCCTACACTTGTGCAAGGAGAAACCTCGCAGGGAGTTGCGGGAAGCCTCCGGAAGGAAGGGGCGGAGCCAGGAGGAGGAGCCTGGCCCTTAAAAGGCCCAGCTTGGCCCAGCGGGGCAGTCTCTGGCTGGCTGGCTAGGGAGAAGGATGTGCAGGGAGGCTCGCAACCTCCTTACCTTGATGGGCTACCCAGCCCATACTGGACCGGGGCACGAGAAGGCCTAGGGAGGCTCGCCTCAGCAGTGAGCCAGAGGCAAGACCGGGGAAGCAAGGGTCCTACCCAGCATAGGATGGGGGTCGCCAGGGAAGGCCCTCACCCCTCTCCAACACCGGGACCTGAAGCAGGCGGGCTCGTCCCTACCAGACAACCGGCCGCTGGAGCAGCAAGGGGAGTGAAGGCAGGAATGGTTCGCCCTCATTGGACCTTGCTGTAAGCCTCATTGGCCTGTGATGTTAACAGGGCCTCATGAATGCCAAAACCTTGACGCGATTAAACCGCGTAAGTAAACAGAGAGCCGGTTTCGAGGGATTCCTTTTGCATCAAGGGGAGCTGCGACTGACCTTCACTACGCCACAGCCCCCTGCCTCCCAGGGGGACCTCGACCCCCTGGGGGCAATGGAGATGACAATACCCTAAGCCAGAAAATTGGCTTATCTACTTCAGGGCATAATCCTAACCTGTGCTGGAACAGAACAGGCCAGCGGGCCTGCGCTGTATCCAATGCAGGTTGGGACTGCGCTGGAGCCTCCACGGGGCAAGGGCACATTTGCGTCCTTGCCCCAGGGTAGGCACCAGCCAGCCCTATGAGCTAGTCAGATCTGCACCCGCTATGTAGCAGGCGCAGAGCCAAGTTCCCCGCATTGCCCAAATTGGGGCCATGCAGGCCGGGGCCAAGGGTTTAGATGTGGGGGTTTCAGAAGACATTAAAAAGTCCAGTTTCAAACATCTTAGCACATAAGGCTTATGAAAGAGAGAGGTCTTATGGCTGAATCTAAGCTCCACCCCCCTCCCCAGGCTGGCCCACTTCCTGGACTGCCCTCCACCCACCCCATTCTGCCCACCCTCCTGCCTTTCCCCCACCCAGAACTGCCCCTGTGCAGGCTGAACCCGGCTGCTGCAGGAGTGGCACACCAGGGACTTGTGCCGGTGCTGCGGCATCGACACAGATGCCTGCATTGGCACCACGCCAGAAGCACTGGCGTGCACATGCTTTACAGGCAGTGAGTTGGATTGCACTGCCCATATTGTCTACATTGACTGGTGGCAGCTAACCATGTTTTCAGAACCAATTCCGAATCTCACTTAGAGATAGAGGGACTGGAACTTGGCCTCTTCTACATGCAAAGCATTTGTTCCACCCCTGAGTGATGGCCCCAAACACAAGTACGGTAGTACATCTCTCTTTCATAATCCCACAACACGACAAGGGAGTTGTGCCAAGATGTTTGAAACTGGACTTTTCCATATCGTCTGAAAGTGCACAGGCTCAACAAATGGAGGCAGGATGAAGATTGTGGCAGCCTGACCTTAATGCATTGAAGTCTCTATACCCACACAGCCATTGTACATAGATAAGCATGGAAGTCAGAGGTGGAGCCCACCCCTCAACTTGGTTCAGAGCTTTCCCCATGCCTTGAGCCTATTCACTTTCAGGTCTCAGAGACTTGTGTATTCTAAATTGAGCTTCTTGTCAAAAAAAGCATGATACAAATTGTTGACTGTACAGGCATGCCCTGGTATCTACTGTGGTTCCATTCCAGACCCTCCCCCCCAGTTGATACCTGAAACCGTGGATACTGGTGGCACCTTTTTAAAGATAGGGGAACATCAGTGGTTTTTCTGTAACGTAACCCCTCCCCCACCAGATTTGTTTAATGTTCCCCTATCTTTTTAATAGGAGTCCCAGAATTCATGGTATCTGTGGATAACCATGTAGGTATCTGTAGGTATCTGATTCGTGGATACCGAATCAGTGATACCAGGGCAGGCCGATATATATAAATCCACAGCCAAATAGGTTTTCACAGAACTTGGACACCGGATTGTGATTTCTTTCAAAAATTATGGTCAATATCTAGATCCATCAAGTAATACCTAATTTTTCTCCACATTGCAACATGACTCCATCCTCCTTTTGGAAATTCCAAATTTCACAACAGTGAAATTAATCTTCTTTGGCTAGAGTTCTATAAAGTTAGGCTGTTTGGCATCACATCCCAGGCTTGCATAATACTTTTTGCTGCATTTACACTAACCTTCCCCCCCCCCGGAGTAATTACATTTCAGTCTACTCCCGCACAAATTATTTTGCTGCTTGTTCTCCACATGTTGCATTTACTCTTGATGCTTTCTATCTTCCCACTTTTCGTACTTGCCAGGGACTTGCCAAGTCCTTGACGGGACTACCAAAAAGGGAGTTGTGTATAATATAACTACTTCTATCCTTCCAGGAATTGTTTCAGAAACATTCCCACTGTCCCCTGAAAGCAGTGAAATGCTTGGAAATATTGCAGGGAGTTGCAGTGATTACCATATCAATTTCGTACTGGTTCATTACAGGGAAACGCTGCAACTGTAAGGATAGTATTAGAATGTGCTAGTGCCAGATGCAAGGGAGAGCATCAGGATGTAGGCTTCTTGTTGAAGTGTGTGCTCTCTGAAGCATCTGGGGGACCACTGTGAGATGCAGAAAGCTGGACTAGATGGGCCGTGGGCCTGACCCAGTGGGGCTCTTATATTCTTAAGCCTATGGTGTTAGGCATAGTATCTCAAACTGTTTTTGTGCTCAAACTGCAGCTCTGCAATAAAGCAGTCCATATTTTTGACATTCAGATTCTTCCACCAGCTACACATACTGGTGAAGCTCATGCTAGGTGAAGGAACAAACAGCCAGCAACAACAAACAGCTGCAATGGGCTTTGATGGTTGAAGTAGGCAGAAGAATTCTCAGAAGTTGTAGCCATACATTGGCTTTGGTGCCAACCATACCATGGACAGCATAAGAACAAGATACATATTGGAAGTTTGCCCATTTGCTCAAAGTCATACAGACTTATAAAAACCTCATCTTGGAACAGGGAATCCTAAGCCATTCCTTTTGCTTGGGTGTGTGAGAACTCATGGCACAGTTGATGCCATGTGGCTGGTCAGTGTTCATGCAGCAAGATCTGCATGTTGGTAGATCAGAAGGAAGGAAGCAAGGTAGACTTGCTTCCCTGCCATACTCCCCCCCCCCCGTACTCCCACAGTTCAATGAGGATAAGAGTAAAGATCCAAGACAGATGTCTGGGAGGCAGATGACTCAGAGTGCAATCCTATACCCCTGTTGCGCCGGCGCTACGCTCTTGCACCGGCCGAATGCTGTTGCAAACATGCCATCAAGCGCATCAGCGTTGGCAGTACAACGCCAGACCGGTGCAAGCAGCAGCGCCAACGCTTGTGCACCACCACGACTGCCAGCAGCACCAGCCTTGTGCCAGTCGAACATCAGTGGCACGCAGTCAACGCTGGGCCTCGCCAAGGACGTTCCAGAGGCATGCCGGAGGCGTAACTGGGCAGCGCAGTGGGCGGAGACAGGGGTTGTGACGCAGGATGGCCGTAGTGCCAAATCCTAAACCTCGCCCCCAACCTCGGCAGCCCCAATTCTGGCCACTTCTGCGCACATGCACCTGCGCCTGCAAAACAACAGGTGCTGATCCAAGCAGCCCCATTGGGATGACTGGGGCTTATGCGGGTGTAAGGGGAAAACCTCCCCTTGGCCTGCACTTCGCTGCTGCTGCCTCCTAATGGGCTTTAGGATACAGCCCTGTTATGCCGGCCTTCCTATGTCAGCCTTACTTAGGATTGGGCTGTCAGAGACTACTACACTGCCCCGAGTGTCCTGCAAGCAGCATTGTACCTAATTTCCAACAGCAGGCACATGAGGTCTTAACAGAAACAAAGGCACTGTCATCTTTGCTATTATTTAAAAGCTTTCGGTGATGCCTCTTCATCTGCCTTTTTCTTTTGAGAGCATTGACTACTGAGCGACACCACCATCTATGCTCCTGCTGCTTTACTAAGATTCCGATTTCAAAAGGACACATCCCCAACTGTGCAACACTACCACCAAATGCGCAAGTAGAGACCTCTTGATTCTGTATCCCACAGGTTAAATATAAACCCACTGACACATTTGCAGAGGCCCTCGCCAGAACTAAAGAGCAAGCGTCAATGTCGGTATCTACCCAGTGTGCGGCAGCAATTAAGAAGGCCAATTCCATGCTTGGGGTAATTAAAAAAGGGGTTGAGAATAAAACAGCCAATATTATCATGCCATTGTACAAATCGATAGTAAGGCCACATCTAGAATATTGTGTCCAGTTCTGGTCGCCGCACCTCAAAAAGGACATAGTGGAGATGGAAAAGGTGCAGAAGAGAGTGACGAAAATGATTACGGGGCTGGGGCACCTCCCTTATGAAGAAAGACTGCAACGTTTGGAGCTCTTCAGTCTAGAAAAAAGGCGCCTGAGAGGGTACATGATTGAGACATACAAAATTATGCATGGAAGGGATAGAGTCGATAGAGGGATGTTCTTTTCCCTCTCTCAAAACACCAGAACTAGGGGGCATCCGCTAAAACGGAGGGTTGGGAGAGTTAAAACAGATAAAAGGAAATAATTTTTTACCCAGTGGGTAGTTAATCTGTGGAACTCTTTGCCACAGGAGGTGGTGATGGCATCTGGCCTAGATGCCTTTAAGAGGGGATTAGACAGATTTCTGGGGGGAAAAAGTCCATCTGGGCTATAGCCCATGATGGATTGTGCAACCTCCTTACATTAGTAGTAGGCTACTTCAGAGTACTGGGTGCAAGGGAGTGGTAACAGGATGCAAGCATCTTGTTGTCTCGTGCCTCCCTGGGGCACCTGGTGGGCCGCTGTGAGATACAGGAAGCTGGACTAGATGGGCCTTTGGCCTGATCCAGCAGGGCTCTTCTTATGTTCTTATGTAAACTCAGTCTCCAGTGCTTGTTGCATTTTGATCAAGACCGCCTGACAGTTAGTGTAACAGTGGATGGTGCTCCAGGAAGAAGAAATTGGAGCCAGGAGCCATTTTTCTGTATGTTGTCAGAAGCTACTAGCTGGTAGCAACCATCAGTCACCAGGGCTAGATACAAACTGACACCATCATTTCAAAAGACCCTGTAGTCCATTAGTCATTCCTGTGAGTCATTTCTGTCCCAGAAATGTGCCTTTGCATGGCATGCCCAGTTGGAAAAAAGTCTCATGCCCAGCCATGTCACTCAGTTTGCATCAGAAAAGCAAATGGTGAATACCATAACTATGGTGAAAGAGAGAGAATTGTGCATGGTTAATGCTTTCCAAAGCTATTTGAACCATAATCAGCTCAGAGATGCACCTAAATCACATTTGCTATTCAAAGCAACTACCTTCAATGGGAGTGTCCCTCCAAGTCAACCAATAGACACATGAGTGATCTGGATCAGGACCTTGATGAGGCAAATAATTCCAGCCCCTTCTTCCCCCTCCTGTTGTGGTCTTGATCTGGATTCCCCCGAGATAAGAGAAATCAATCAGGCTCAGAAAAATCAAGCACCAGGCTGTTATGATGTAATGTGTAGCAGGAGCAAAGGTAATGAAAGTGTAGCCCATTGGAGATGTTGCCCCGGAAATGACATCACAACAGGAAGTGACATCACATTTGTTTTTCATTTCCTCTGGTTGCTGGCCATAACTTTTGTTAGAGTAAAGATATTGCACTCTGGCTTGTTTCATTGCATTCTGCATTAAATTACCTTTCCAATACATGATGGTATTATTCATACATACCAAGGTTTTCACAATTTTGGCCACTAATGTCAAGCTCAGCTTGTTGCTGTCCTAAAGCTTGTTGCCTGGTGCAATTGCACCCCCCTGCATGTCTTTAGCTTTGCCCCTGATGTGCAGTTTGGCCTCCCAATACTACTACTAAAAGAATTGAGATAGCAGGTTTAGTGGGAAGCAGTTTAACACTATCTGGATTGGACCTTCCTTCGTATAAGTATTTTCTTTGTATTTTCAACATTTGCACATTTTCTCAGCTGTAATGCTTGATAAATAGATGATGTCACAGATAGGAGTGTTCAACCAGGGGAAAACTACTGGCTATCAGATACACACAGTCTTCCTGTACAACTCCATCTATAAATATGCTAGAGGCTCAAGATGCATAAGGACCCTTGACCCAGGCTTGGTCTCTTGAGCCATGCCCCACAGAGCTCCTTTTACATTCTGCTTCTGAGGCACGGAAGTACTGGTCACATTCTAAATGCCCAAGTCAAAGGTCCATCTCAGACGACAAACCGTCTGGGCATTTGGAATTAGCAGCATCGCACAGCTCTCTGCATCTGGGCCACAGGATAGGACTGTTTTGAACATTTGATTCTAAGAAACATTGTGACCTACTTCCAAGTCCCCCATAATGGATCGATAGGTCTTATAGTCCACTGTTTGTTTTAAACAAAATACCCCTCCAGTTTAAGGACTTTCCGGACCACGGCAGAGTAGATATAGAGGCCGCAGCTTCAGAGTGTCTCTTATTGATATTATTTAAAAGAACCCACTTTAGGTGCCTGGTATGCACCCTTGCTCCAAAAACTGTTAGAAAAAATAAAAGGGTACTTGACCCCACACCGTAACATCTGAAATACACACACACACACACACTCCTTTTCAGTGTTTTTCCCCTCCAGCAACTCCTACCTGCTTATGGGGCTGCTGGTGAATTTGCCCTTTTAAAAGCAAGCTTCCCCACTGCACAGGACACTGCTCCCATCCTTAATGATTTATAAAAGGGGACTCAGAGGCAGCCAAAACAATCCACTCACTGTCAAAATCCCGACACACAAAAGGGCCTCCCACCCAGCCTGCCCTGGACCTCTCCGACCTAGTTGGGTTAGTTCAGTGCAAGAGGAAAATTAATCCCTCTGCAGCCAGGAATCGATTGAGACAATGGAGGCGATGCTAGAGCAGTTTATGTCTGTATCATCCCCCTTGCCAGAGCTTTGTCCTTGTGCAGCCAGCTTAGCAGGGCTCCTCCTGGGAAATAACCCAGGGCCCCCCAACGGCCTTGCCCCGACCCGTCCTAGTGTGCCAGGGATGCTGGGTGGTTTGTATGCGTGCCTGTGTGTGTGCGGTTTCTTTTAAACAGAGGTTTCTTGTTGACTTTACAGATGGTGCTTTAAAAGGATCCAGACCCCAAATGTTTAGGGTTCCACAGGGTGAGATTTAGCAGATCAGTGTTTGAAAGGAGTTGCTGGTGGCGATGGTGGTGGAAATGTAGCAAGACAGAAGTCCGATAGCTAGGGAGCTGAACACGGCACAGATTTTATTCAGGCCAGGCTGGGAGGCCTTGGTGTCATTTTTCCCTTGTCTGGTGGTTCTTCACTTTATGCAAATGGCTGAGGAGCAGCTGCCCTAGGAGGAGTGACTCATTTCCTGCTCTTGTGTCACATTCTGGTCAAGCCAGTTTGGCAAAGTCTCGCCTCTCCTCCTCCACTTCACTCCCCTTTGGGTGAGCTGGGACATACATTTGTTCAGTCCCTGGCAGGACTTTCAGGAAACAGCGTCAACACAAATTCCAACACCAAACCCTGGAGCAACTCTGTGTGTGCGTGTGTCTGTGTGTTCATTAAAAACAAAAAAATCCAGCCCCCCCCCTTTCCCTCTCCAATTTGGGAGGGTCACTGCAGCCCAAAGCTCAGAGAGGGAAAGCTGGCTGGATCTGCTCTGGAAATACATTTCTGTGTCGAAAAATAAAGCAGAAAAGAAAAAGCAACTTGCTGTCTAAACTTAAATTCCTAACTAATACTCACAGATTATGCATGCTCAGCTATGCGAGTTCTTATGTTGCTGTCGGTTTAAAACAATACAGAACGCAGGAGACCCACTTCAGAATCCGTATTTTGCCACAGATTTCAGGAATATGAGCAAATTCACTGATACAGTGTGCAGACAGTGGCTTTTCCAATATGTGGGGTCAATGTTGCACAGATGCTATTGCAGGCAGTATATGTTTACAGCATGAAACATCCCTGGCATCCCACTTTTTATCCTTCCTTTAAGGAACTCAAGGTTGTGTGTATGGCTCTCCCCTCCACACACACACATTTTACCAGCATAACAACCCAGTGAGGTAATGTAGGCCAAGACACAACTGGCTCAGAGGTCAATCAGTGAGTTGCAAACCTCTGCAGTTTCTGTTGCTATTAGGCTCTCCTGAAACAAGCCCCCCAAATGCAACTAGAACTGTTACAATAGACATGTGCCTCTTTTATTTATATAAAAAGGTTATACTGTTTCTCCCTCCAAAAACAGGTGCCAAAAAGCTACTGAGTGAGGTTATAGTCTACTGCACGTAAAGAACAACACATTCTCTATCCCTACCCCACGGTGCTTTTGAAATCTCTCTCTCTCTCTCTCTCTCTCTCTCTCTCTCTCTCTCTCTCTCTCACACACACACACACACACACACACACACACACACACACCCCAAGTCTTCACTTAAAGTCATTTTGTTATAAAGTTGTTGAGAAAAAAATTAATTCCTACATCTGTGTGGAGTTTGCATGTTCTCCCCATGTCTGTATGGGTTTTCTCTGGTCTGGAAAGCTCACATTTATTTTAGTGTTTAACAAAAGAAGGGTAGAAGTGTAGTTCTCCCCACACACACACACACGACAAAATCAAATTTAATTTATTAAGTAAATAAATAAATAAATCATGTTCTGGTTAATTGGCCAAACATTTTGATAGAATACAGATATTCCAACATAGTTTGTTTCACTGCATTCAGCATTAAATTACCTTTCCAATGATATATAACATGATGGTATTATTCATCGGTTTTCACAATTTTGGCCACTAGTGTCAAGTTCAGCTTGTTGCCCTCTAAATCTTGTTATCCGGTGCAATTGCTACCCCCTGGCCTGTACCCACCTTAGCTATGCCACTGCTTCCCAACATGCTCCATAGGGTATAAAAACAAAAATGCAACCCCAACCATTTTGTTTGGCCCTCAGAACAAGTTACAATAAAACTTCATGATGGCAACATTTTATGCATGTATTTTCAGGCAGGTGACTGTGGCAATTTCTTACTAAGCATAGAACTTGCCCACATTCACCTCAAGTTGGAAGTACCTATTCTGGAAAAAGAGTGCCAGGCCTTACAGATGTCTTGGAATGTGTGCCAGTCTCTTGAGTATGGATGCCCAGTGGTGTTTGAAAGCATTTTCCCATATCGGTTTAGGTCAGCGGATCCCAAACTGGTGGGTCACAACCCACCAGGGGAACCAGAAGCAGGGCATTCCACCTTAAGGGGCATGCCCTGCAGCGATGGCAGTTATGTGATACGAGGATCACACCACTGTCAGGGACAAAGGGAGGCTTTCTGTTTTACCTGGCAGCAGCACCAGCCTCCAGGGTGTGGGAGTCCTACAGAAGGTATGGCTGGCGCCCATTCTTGACCATTTTTGGCCACCATTTTGTTTTGTAATTTCAACAAGCCTTTGCTGGTTTGCTATGTGTGGTTTCTCACCTCCTTTTACTGTATGGTCGTTACTCTCTTTGGTACTTAACGTAATGCTACCTTTTTTTGCTAGTGTAAAAATGTTGTAAAAATACAATGCTAGTGTATTTTTCCCGATTGCTTTTATTTAATGCAGTTCTTGAGTATTGCAGGTCACCTTGAATTTACTTTTATCAAGGAAGGAATTTTTTTTAATAATAAAAACTAATTATGTGGTCTGATACTGTGCAATGGAAATAGCTTCCTTTCCCCCTTTTTTTGTTTGTTACGTGCAAGTACATGTTTCTCTTTTTATCATTTTATCGTAGTATTTACAATTCACTGAATTTGGAATATTTTGGTGTAGGAGATTTTCAGCTGTAACAACTCACCCAAATACACACACACACCATTCAGCAGTGGTGATGCAAGATGAAGAGCAGACACAAGATGATGTTCAGCGTAATTTTAAGCATGTCTACTCAGAAGAAAGCTCAATGTAACATATTCCTAAAGTGGGTATAGGATTGCAGCCTAATATAAGTACTAAATACAATGCCACAGGCACAGAACATCAAAGCCAGATAAGAAACCAATTCCACTCCTGGCTTGAGAGATCCCAAGTACTGAATATCTCTCCAAGAAAGTTTCAGCCAGTTCCTGCATCAATTACAGGAATATGGCCTAGACAGGAATATAGAATTCTGAAGGAGGCATAATCACAAAACATCTATAATTTGTCACGAGTTACATGATGGGTGTACCCAGCAAAAGCCTGGTTAGGAGGGGAATACACACACACACACACACACACACACACACACACCGTACATGAATAATGTGGTCGGCAATATTTGATCCCAGCAGGGTGTATGGGAGAATAATTGCTTTCTATTAACTATCTATTAATTTCCAGATATAACCAAGTCAGAATTGCTACCGTATTATTTCTTGATTCCAGAGAGCATGGCCTGTTCTGTTGCCAGACTGCTGCTGGATGCCAAAGAGACAGTGACATAGTCAAGCCTGCATTGTGCAAGAATCCCCACTACACGGGGAAGCACCCTTACAACAGCTAGTCCAGGAGCACCAGGAAGTGAGGGGCGGCAAAGGGATGGGGACACAAAAAGCATGTGCAAATGGGCACTAGAAATATCAGCTTCCTCATAAAGAGCACCGGCTGTGACATCACGCTTTGCACCATCTCTGTGAAAAGTGATTAACAGGAGCATTCCCCGACTTCACCACTTTCCACACAGATGCCTGTTCTGAACACGTTTCTCAGCAGTAATGCTTGCGTAGATCCTTTCCTCATCCACTCCCCTAGGACTGCATGAACAGGCTTTGGGGTGAACTCTGATTTCTCTGATGACTCAGTGAGCCTCAAGGCATCCCACATATTACGTGGAGGCATGGCCATATTCAAGTACCCACATGGACTAGTTGCAACAGGGAATCACAGAATTAACATCCACAGAAGTGATGTCACAAGGCCACTTATACATTTTCATCACACACACACACACACACACACACACACACACACACCCCACAAAAAAAGCTTGCACTAAAACAACTGATCAAGCCTTTCATCTGGGAGCAAAGAGGAACATCTACATAATTTTTTAAAATCAGCATTTTTTACCCCATTACAGTGGACCTAGTCCAACCAAATATCACCTAGTCCAGTAGTAGTCAATTTTTTTAGACCGGGACCCACTTTTTAGAATGGCACTCTTGTCGGGACCCACCGGAAGTGATGTCATTAACCCAGTAGTGGGATCTGCAAATGAAGAAGTGGAATGCTGAGCGGGACTTAGGCGCGATTGGCAGCCCCCCCGCTCCGTTCCGACACCCCCCCGCTCGCCGCGTGGGCTGCCCTGGCCTCAGAGGGGGCGCCTGCTCGCCCGGGGGGGAAGGGGGGGCCCCCCCCTTCCCCCCTGGGCAAGCAGGCGCCCCCTCCGAGGCTAGGGCGGCCCGCGCGGTGAGCGGACGGGGGTGTCGGAGCGGACAGGCTGCCAATCGTGCATAAGTCCCGCCTATGTCCCACCCAGTGTTCCACTTCTTCATTTGCAAATCCCACTACTGCATTAACCTGGAAGTGATGTTGTGGCAGAAAGTGACATCATCAAGCAGGGAGTGCTGTCATTGTACCATAATAAAATGACACTCCTGAATTGCAAATTTGCATTCTTGGACTGCAGCAATTGTACAACTATGAAACATCCCTGACAAAAAGCAAGTTTAGGACAAAGTATGATATAAAAGCACTGACCTAAAAACAATTAAAAAAAAACACCCTTACTTGAAAATTCAAACTATTAACACTCATAAAACAACAAGAGTAAGGTCTGCAGTCTCCAAAATGGCTGTTCCAAGCTTTCTGCGAACCACCTGACATCAGTCATGACCCACCTAGTGGGCCCCGACCCACAGTTTGAATAACGCTGGCCTAGTCCAACCAAATAAAATATTGGTTTTGTACATTACCTTCTATCTCCTGGCCTGTTGCCAGGGCATAGCTAAAAAAAGTGCAGAGGGGTGCAATTGCACAGGGCAACAAGCTTTAGGAGGGCAACAAGCTGAGCTTGATACTAGTTGTAAAAATGGTGAGAGTACACCTTCATTAGCTACGCCATTGCTTGTTGCATAATTGGAGAGTAGTGGTGGTAGGGGAATAGAACTGTGAATTGTGCAATTCAACTGTCAGTGCAATCATAAGCAGTGCTGGAATGGCGAGACTGGCTGGCCAGTGCCATATCCAGCGCTGCTTTGGTGAGGCTGGAGCCTCCCCGTGGCAAGGGCACATTCGTGACTCCCCTATTGACAACAGCCTCCTCTATTGACTCCTCAGATCTGCGCCTGCTAGGAGGTGCAGATCCAAGGGGGCTGCGTGGCCTTGGGATGAGGCCTTAGATTCGGCCTTATGGCCAAATTCAGAGCCCGCCCCCGTCCCGGGCTGGCATGTCCAGAGCCCACCCTCCCCCCGCCCAGAAACACCCTCCCCCACCCACTCCCTCCCTCAGCCCGGCTTGTCACACCGGGCTCAGCTGGCGCAGAGGGATAGGAGACGAGCGTGGGCGCTCCGAGGCCAGTGCTGCCTGCAAAGCCAGCCTCGGAGTCAGAGTGCTGATGCGGGGGTGCCACTCGGCACCCCTGCGTCAGCGCTCTGCATGTAGCCTCGACGCTACCATGTACTGTCGACGCTACAGAGCGCCTAGGATGGCACCCTGTGTCACTTCAGCTACCCCTTGCAATGAAGCATGGTGTTAATTCAACATTGATGTCGGCTAGTCAAGTGCAGTAAGATCAAAGGCCTATTCGGGACAAGGAAGGAAAGTCAGGCTCCAGTGCAAAAAGAAGGAGTTTGTCATTCAGAATTGCTGTTCTGTGGGATGATAATGCTTTAGAATTAAACAAAACAACTCAACAACAAAATAATTACTACTATGAATATTTTTACATACTGCTTTTCACCATAAAAGTTCAAAAAGCAATTTACATAGCAAAGAACGTTTTTGTTTTTTTTTAAAAGGTTCCCTCTCCAGGAATGGCTCACAATTTAAAAAAGACCTAAAGCAGATACCAGCAAACAAGCTCTGGAAAAGATACCATGCTGGGGTGCAGACAGACAGACAGACAGACTGACTGACTGACAGACTCTAAATATAAGAGAGCCACAAAAGATGTTGCTATCCAGTTAGCAGAGATAAGGATGTCAAACTTCATCAAGCTACCAAGCCTGCCTTCTTTAGCTCAACATTGCCGTTTTTACATTTTGAACACAGCTGTGTTGGTCGCTTTGTCAAGTTGCATTTTCAAAAGCCAGGGATGGAAAGTGCTAAAGGAGTCACCACTGCTCAGGGCAAAGACAGCTGTAGGTCTTAAGAGGGGTGACAGCTGGTTTTTCCACCCGCGGTGTGAGTCCAGTGTTGCAACATGCGCGACAGGAATGCATATCAGCAAATCAAATGCTGGATCAGCCCTCAGAGCAGCAGAAGTGCTATCAACTCATCTCTGTTAAGATGAGACATCCAACTTCTCCCCTTTAAGCCAAATACCCCCACAGTACAGTTATGTGGCATCCTCACTCTGCAGGATGGTACAGCACTGGGCATCCTTTAAGGCTAACAGAGCACAGGAGTGTTTTGGCATTGGCAGATTCTTGAGTTGGCAGATTCTTGACCTGATGTGAATTGGAATGGGCATTGGAAGCTAAGGTTTTCAATCTCTGGACCTGTATACAGTCGTCCTACTGTTTCTAAGACTGATTAGGATGGATCGCTCCACCCCATCCCAGTATTTCTTTGTATATAACTGGTCAATTAAGAACATAAGAACATAAGAAAAAGCCTTGCTGGATCAGGCCAAAGGCCCATCTAGTCCAGCTTCCTGTATCTCACAGTGGCCCACCAGATGCCTCAAGGAGCATGCATGACAACCAGATACTTGTGTCCTACTGCCACTCCCCTGCATCTGGCATTTTAAAGTAGACTATTACCCTTGCACCACCCCCAAGGAAGACACCAGACTGAGGTTGGGGTTCAACTTTATTAAGCACAAATGTAAATCCTGTAACCTACTGAACACCCATCCCTCCCTTGACAGGCAAAAAAACTGCCATCCTTGGCCAATTTGGATGACAGAAAAAAAATCCTACCCGGCCTTCATGATAAGCAACCAGCTAATCTCAGACTGAATATACCCATCATAGCTTGTAACCTGTAATGGCGTTTTCCTCCATAAATCTATCCAATCACCTTTTAAAGGCATCCAGGCCCAATGCCATCACCATATCTCGCGGCAAGGAGTTCCACATTCTAATTACACGCTGGGGGAAGAAATATTTTCTTTTGTTTGTTCTAACTCTCCTATTCCTTCCTGTCTGGTAATATGGAACCAGAAGAGACTCCCACATGTCTGCCACCTCCTGATTTGTTAAAAAGATAACAGTGTGGAAAAAATATAGAACCTCTGTCCTTACCATTATCTATATATATAAAAATGAACGTGTGTGTGTGTGGGTGTGTTCGTATGTTCCCTATAGGCTCCTACACGCCTTCACCGATCGGCACGAAACTTGGCACGCACGTACCTTGCGGACTGGCGACAAACACTGCGGGGGTCAGACCCCCCTAGCGCCCCTGGGGGTGGGGGTACATGGGGGCCCCCACTTGAAAATGGTCGAAAATGGCTAATATCGGTGTCAAATCCATAGTTTCCGGGGCCGCCGGGACGAGTGGCAACGCTCCCGGCGCTGTGCGAGTTCAGGTTCACCCCCCCTCGGCATGGGGGGCAGGAAGGGGTGCGAGACACAGCAGCCGCTGTGCCCTGCTGGAACGCCTGGACCGAGCGACACGAAATTTGGCATGCATACACCGTGTGGCCTGACGACAAACACTGCGGGGGCGGGCCCCCCTAGCGCCCCCGGGGGGGTGCGTGGGGGTCCCCGCGTGAAAATGGTTGAAAATGGCCAAAATCTGTGTCGAATCGATAGTTTCCGGGGTCGCCGGGACGAGTGGCGACGGTCCCGACGCTGTGCAAGTTCAGGTTCACCCCCCCTCGGTGTGGGGGGCAGGAAGGGGTGCGAGACACAACATCCGCCATGCCCTCCTGCAACGCCTGGACCGAACGACACGAAACCCGGCACGGGTACACATTGTGGCCTGACGACAAACACTGCGGGGGTTAGACCCCCGTAGCGCCCCCGGGGGTGGGGGTGCGCGGGGGGCCCAAGTGAAAATGGTCGAAAACGGCCAGAATCGGCGTCGCATCCATAGTTGCATCCGGGGTTCCTGGAGCGACCGGTGATGCTCCTCACACCGTCAGAGTCCAGGTTCGCCCCCCCTCGGCATGCGATGCGGGAAGGAGTGCAAGACACTATATCTGCCATGCCCTCCTGGAACGCCTGGACCGATGTGCACCAGACTCGCCATGCGCGTGCCTTCCAGCCTGGCCACAGACACTCTGGGGGTCAGGCCTCCCTAGCGCCCCCGGGGAGGGAATGCGCGGGGGCCCCAGGTGAAAATGGTCGAAAACGGCCACAATTGGGAGATGGGTCAGGGATGGCTCAGGGATGGGAGATATAAACACCCGGGCAACGCCGGGTAACAAAAAGCTAGTCTATATATATAAAAATGAACGTATGTGTGTAGGTGTGTTCGTATGTTCCCTATAGGCTCCTACACGCCTTCACCGATCGGCACGAAACTTGGCACGCACGTACCTTGCGGCCTGGCGACAAAACACTGCGGGGGTCAGACCCCCCTAGCGCCCCCGTGGGTGGGGGTACACGGGGGTCTTCGCGTGAACATCGTCGGAAATGGCCGAAATCGGCGTCGCATCTGTCGTTTCCGGGGTCGCCGAGATGAGTGGCAACCCTCCCGATGCCGGTGGGGTCCGGGTTCAGCCCTCCCCCGACATGGGGGGCAAAAAGGGGTGCGAAACACAGCGTCCGCCATGCCCTGGTGGAACGCCTGGACCGATTGGCACCAAACCCGGCATGCGGAACCCTAGCAGCCTGGCCACAAATACTGCGGGGGTCGGGGCCCCCTACCGCCCCCGGGGGTGGGGGTCCGGGGGGGTCCTGACCTGAAAATGGTCAAAAACGGCCAAACTTGGAGTCAAATCCACAGTTTTCGGGGTCACCAAGATGAGTGGTCACGCTCCCAACGCAGTTGACGTCTGGGTTTGCCCCCCCACGTGGGGGGCAAGAAGGTGTGCGAAACACAGCGTCTGCCATGCCCTGCTGGAACGCCTGGACTGATTGGCACCAGACCCGGCATGCGGAGGCCTAGCGCCCTGGCGACAAACACTGTGGGGTTTGGGGCCCCCTAGCGCCCCTGGGGGTGGGGGTACATGGGGGCCCCCACTTGAAAATGGTTGAAAATGGCCAATATCGGTGTCAAATCCATAGTTTTCGGGGCCGCCGGGACGAGTGGCAACGCTCCCGGCGCTGTGCGAGTTCAGGTTCACCCCCCCTCGGCATGGGGGGCAGGAAGGGGTGCAAGACACAACATCCGCCATGCCCTCCTGGAACGCCTGGACCAAACAACACGAAACTCGGCACGCGTACACCTTGTGGCCTGACGACAAACACTGCGGGGGTTTGACCCCCGTAGCACCCTCGGGGGTGGGGGTGCGCGGGGGCCCCAAGTGAAAATGGTCGAAAACGGCCAGAGTCGGCGTCGCATACATAGTTTCCGGGGTTGCTGGAGCAACTGGCGATGCTCCTCACACCGTCAGAGTCTGGGTTCGCCCCCCCCTCGGCATGCAGTGCGGGAAGGAGTGCAAGACACTATATCTGCCATGCCCTCCTGGAACGCCTGGACCGATGTGCACCAGACTCGCCATGCGCGTGCCTTCCAGCCTGGCCACAGACACTCTGGGGGTCAGGCCTCCCTAGCGCCCCTGGGGGGGGAGTGCGCGGGGGCCCCAGGTGAAAATGGTCGAAAACGGCCACAATTGGGAGATGGGTCAGGGATGGCTCAGGGATGGGAGATATAAACACCCGGGCAACGCCGGGTAACAAAAAGCTAGTCCTTAATAAAAAAGGAAATAAATAATAAAATAATAGGAAAAAGAGTACCAAAAGCAACATCTGATTTGTAGTAGAGCCCCTTAAAACTTTCTTCTCACCTTCTTACATCTCACCCAGAACAAACCTTCCAAATGTCTGAGCGGAACCATTTGTTTTAAATTGTCATGTTGTCCCCAGTTTTGTTGCTTTTGTCAAGCTTACGCATGTCAAAAGTGGGATACTGGCAAGGGAAGTGGGGGTGAAGGAGAAAGCTGATAACATGAGCCCAGCTCTGTACAGACCTTTTCAGCAGGTAGATAGCATCATTACTTGAACAGTCCATATTGTGGAAACCAGCACAAGCACAGTTCCAGTTTCCCCTAAATTAAAGCCCTGTGTGTGTGCGCCCTGATGCTTTTTAATTTGATCAATTGTAACCTTTTCCTTCCAAAATAACACATGGCGCTTCGCACTGAGGCTCTCTGGGATTCAGAATTACAAGTGGGTTCTTTTTGGCTTGGTTTTCCCCCTCAAGATCATTGTGCTGTAGCCTTGCTACTAAAACAGCAAAATTGTCTAGGTTATTTAATCTCATCTCCAGCCACACCAACTCTTGGCAGACCTGATGAATGACAAAAATGAACCTTCAGGAAACCATCTTCTACCCTCCTACATAGAGCTTGCTGCAAAGAACATAAACACAGCTCAGACCCGCTTCCCCCACAGGTGAACTCTATGCAGGCCCTCTCTCTACCATCCTGTTATCACCAATTCAATCGAGCATGTAGCCAGCCAGCTACCGGAAGGTCCCACTGCTGCCTGCACAAGCAAGGATTTTTGCTTGCATTGAGTAGTTAGAAAAAAACGCCCCCTCATTCATTCTCCCAAGCCCTCAGAATTCCGCAGAAGAAAACAAGATGAGATCAGCAGCAAAAGCAAAAGGGTCCAGGGTACTACTGTGAACTATTGTGAACTCTAGAAGGAATTACTGCTGTTATACTAAAATACTCCAACATTTGAGTTTGCATCAATATTAAAAGAACATAAGCTAAATGTGCTTATATCCTGGAGGTGTAACAGTTCCAGCATGCCTGCGAGTTAGGCAGAGAAGACTGCCCTCCTGGGAACACTGTTGGGGTGATGTGGTTCATTGAGGTCCCATTGCAAATTCTTTCCCCTCCATGGCTGCAAATCCAAAACACTCTATAGTATGCTATGGCACTCCGGAAAATTCTAAACAAGTGCAGCTTAAAGTGCTTTTAAAAAGTCAGTGTGAGACATCTTCTTAGTGCCATAAGCCTATCCAAACAGCACTGGCACAACTGATTATCACCAGGTAGTTCTGTAGCTACAGTCAGTATCTCTCAAGGAGGAGAAATCGAGGACAATGGGGAGAGGCCAGACTGCAAAATGGGAATAGATCTTGAGAGCATAACGCCACTCTACCAGTTACATGATGCTGTGACCCCTGCCCAATCTTCCGCAGTGTCTCCAATTTGGAAAGAGGGGAAGGAATGCTCAAAGGCAGGCTGCCCTCTGTAAAGGAGAAGCGTGTCTGTAATTGCTGCCTTGAACTGAACCCAGGAACAAATCAAGAACCAATGTGAATCACATGATACTGCAAGCCCTTGTGGGAGCCTGCAGCAGAGCCTGCAATGGAATGGTGAAGGCCCCAGCAATGTAACAAGCACAGTCAAGCATGCCAAAGGCTGCTTAGGCCATTTTTCTGGTACATACTGAGAAACTATTTTTAAATGTCCCCTGCGGCAGAAATGAAAGTGAAAATGCCCATAAAAATCAATTGGCAAATGCAGGATTTTGTCACAGCAGTATCATTTATTTAAAAGATTTTTATCCTGCCCTTCCTCTGCCAAGACAGGTGCCCAAGGCGGCTCACAATTATCAAGTTAAAAAAATACATGAAAACAATAAATAAAATCACAGTTAAATATATAAAATTATTGGAGGAGGTCAAACTATTTACAATTCAGGTACTTTTGCACAAGCCCAGGAGGCGGACAACACCAAACAAAACGTTTTGAGTCCTTACTGAAATGCCATGAGGGAGAGGGAAGATCTTAGTTCCCCTGGTAGGGAGTTCCATAGTTGTGGCGCCACTACTGAACTCTCCCCGTGCCACCCCACCTAACTCGGGAGAACTTGCAGGAGGGCCCCCCCCCCAGTTGACCTGAGAGGGTGGGCTGGAATAAAGGGGGGAAGGCAGTCTTTCAGATATCCTGGTCCCAAAGAGCTTTAAAGGTTAAAACAGCGCCTTGAATTGGGCCCAGAAACAAATGGGGAGCCATTGCAGCCACTGAAGCAGCAATCCAACTGTCTAACTCCAGTAGCCACTTGGCCACCACATTCTGCACTAACTGCAGCTTCGGAGCTGTCTTAAAAAATAATCCCACAAAGAGCGCATTGAAGTCACTAAGGCATGGAGCACCATTTGCCCTTGTCAACCCCACCCGTAAGACACAACAAGTAACAGCAAATAGAGGACCCTGTTCTTTCTAACTCGGGTCTTATTTTGGGTGAAAAATAATTTTTAATGACCTAAGTGTGAACTTTCCTGTTTTACCAACATATAGGGTGTGTCACTCTATCCTCTTCCTAGCTCTAAGATAAAGTAATAGAAAGAACTGTACTATTTCAGACTGCAGGAGGGGATCAGTGTTCTCCTACTTAAAAAAGAAATGCCTTGCAAGTCAAAACTAGCAAGCAAGAAGCAGGCTAGGCTAGAACCTTCCACTCTGATGTTACACAGTTGTTTTGAACTTCCAGAGCATTTTTATGTCAGAGACCATTCAAAAAAAAAAATGTGGCAGACACTCCTGCAATCTGAAATGGTACTGTCTGCTCTTCTGGTCTTGAGATTCTACCCCCTCCCACTTGTAGACCAGGCCTGCCTACGCCTGCCTAATCAAGATTTCAACACACAGCACACCTTCGAGGCCACTCTTAAAGGTACAGGAGACCTGTCACAAACTGTTGCTGGCCACCCTCTCATGAAGGAGAAGCACTGGGGAAGCATAGAATGCAGCTCAGCTCTTGTTACTTTGCTTCACTTTTGTGTTGGAGTGTGAGAACGATGAGGTGTCATTGGGCCAATGTCTTCTCCAAAACAAAGTTTGCTGGACACAGAGCAGTTGCTATGAAAGATACTGCTAGAATCTGAAACTGCAAAGCAGCTTTTGGGCTTATCAGTCTCACTGAACTGTTAGGCAGCCACAGAAAGCAAAGGGAGATTGTGCATTTCATATGTGGAGCTGTTGTTTTCTGAGGTGGCTCCAAAATTGTGTTTTGCGTCAATTGTGTTACCTGCGTATTTGAATGGTGAAAGCAAAGGCATGTGGTACAAAAACTGAAAGGGGGTGGATTAACATACTATTAAAATAAAATAAAAACTCATAGATGTATATCAGTATGCTGGGGGAAGGGGGTTAGGAAAATGCATGTCGCAGTTGTATATCGCTGGCTTCACAGTCTGACAGTCGCTTGCAGTTCTGAATTTTCAGGGTCACTTTGCACAGAATTAGCCTCATGATTGGGAGTGGCAGCAAATACATTAATGGAGCTGCTCCCAATTCCACTCACCCAAGCAGGTTAGATTCACTGGAGTCCACATGCCTGTAGAATTAATAGGAGCGAATTGAAGCCAGGGGGCGGGCTTAGCAGCCATGTTGGTTGACTCAAAACAATCCTCATTCCAAGCATTTCAGATTGCTTTGCTCGTACTGTTTAGGACTGAATAAAAATAAAAACTTATGAAAATAAAAACATGTGATCGTGTAGAAACATTATTGGTAACCTTATTATGATTTAATATGCACTTACAAGGTTTAATTCCGCATAATTATATTACTGAACATACCTGACGAAATGCTACTTGCTGACTATTTAAACTCAGATTGCACTGTTTTGACAGACTTATTTTTTGAAATCTACACAAGCAGAAATAAAGTGTGAACGGGAAGGAAAGAAAAAAAGGGGAGGGTGGGCAAAAAGTAGATAAATATGTAGGAAAATTACATTAAAATCTCTTCATAACATAAGTAGTTGTCAATATGAGAGTAATTCTTTTTTACTTCTAGACTACTAAGAGTTTTGTTTAAACGTCTACACTCACCCCCCCCAAAAAACAAATTCTGTTAACGTTCAGAATTTCGAAAATATTACAGTAGAAAATGGAAGGCGGGGGGAAAAGTGTAAACGGGAAGGGGGAAAAAAGGAGGGGGGAAATATATTTTTTTTCCTTCTAGACCATTAACAGTGGGTGTCAGAAAATGGTGAATAAGACTGCTAGGAACAACAAGAAATTACACAGCTTCAAAAATAATGCACTCACTGTTTCAGTTAACAGTAGTTTTATTGAACCGATGTAATGTGAATACATGAATCTTTCCGTGGAAATTAAATCCCATTTTTCGTACAGCGATTCGCACACCCGTATGCAGAACACACAGGCATGTTTAAAGACGTTGAGATTAACTTTTACACACGTGCAGGGAGATTTTTATTCGTGAATTCGCGGCAATCCTCCTCCTTGGCAGGAAAGATCTGAGTCAGCCATATTTGTTGACCCTCGGCTTCAAGAAAATGACGTCATGCTGACTCCAATGAATCTAACCTTTTTGCACTCACCGGGCCTAACACAAAGGGCCCCCTTCAAAGGGGAGGGGCAAGACTTCCAGCAAGGTTCAAAGGTCTTATTTATACTGAAGGTTAAATGGCCAAGACAGCAAGGAAGAGCTCCCATTTTGTTTTATTTAATTGAATTGATATCCTGTGTTTCTTCCATCATGGAACTCAGGGTAGTAGAAAGAGGGCTGCCAATGGTCTCCCATCCAGGCACTGAAGAAACCCAGAGGGATGCATCCCATGGCTCAGCCAACATTTAATAGGAACGAATATCAGGAAGGAACTAAAATGCATATGACCAGGAATGTGGATTAGATGGTACCCCGCCGTCTTCAGAAGTGCAGATGATCTGTTTATCAAGATTGCTTGAGTCAAGATTGCTTTAAAATGTCCCAATGACACTTCCCAGAGACCAAACTCAGCAAAATGTAGCACTTTTAGGGCCCAATCCTATCCAACTTTCCTGGGTCAATCCAGCCATACTGCCACCCCAAGGTACAGGAACAAATGTTCCCTTACCTTGAGAAAGGCTCTGTGAGTGCCCATCACCACCACAGGATGCAGCGTATTGCATCTTGGCAAGCCTGCATCAGCACTGGAAAGTTGGATAGGACTGGTCCCTTAAATATTTAAAAGGAGGGGGAAGCTCAGGGAACAGGTCATTCGTGCCTGTAGACTGTGGTTTTGCAAAAAAAAAAAAAAAGTTTAACATATTGAAATATTTTTGTAACTAAAGTGGTGTTTGCGAAAGTATTCCAATATGTTAAATTTTTTTCCAACATGCTTTCCAATAGTATTCCAATACTATACAAAAAGTATTCCAATATAGTAAACTCAAACTCCCGTTGGACCCCACAATATTATTAACGGAAGACTGTTCAAAACTAATACCAACATTTAAAAACTGAGGAGAGAGTGCGTGGAGGTACTCCTTAATATCGCAAACTGGTTAAAATATACAGGAGATTAAAATATACAGGAGATAATGCTTGCTTGCTTGGTCTTTTTTTTCTATCCCACTTTCACTGAATAGTTCAAGGCAGCTAAGAAGAATACAAAATCAAATTTAAATATCCTCTGAAACAAAAAAATGACCAGTCTGTCAAAATGCAACATTCTAGTAGAAGATGACATAAAGGTTGATAGGCTTCCTGTAATTGAGAAAGGGAAGGGAAATGACAAATGGATACAGTGGAAATGACTACATAAGCCGAGTGGCACTTGCATGTTGGAGGTCCCATGCTCAAATCTGACATCTCTGTGCAGCAACATTGGGAAAGAATTCTGCCTGAAATCTTACAGGGCTATGACAAGTCAGAATTGTTAACAGAGGGCTAGATAAACCCAGGGCCAGGCCCATCCATGAGGCCAATTGCCTGGGTCAATTCAGACAGCAGATTGATAGGGTCACCCATCTCTGCTTACTTGCTACCAGGGATAGGAACTCAAGTCCTGAAGACACAAGTCATGAGAACGCCCCTTTTGGCAATTCGTGTTAACTTGAGTCATGGACATCACTGTCTCAAGACTCATGCCCAGTGGCTTGAAGAGTCATGACTTGTCAAGATGTCTGTGTGTGTGTGTGTGTGTGTGTGTGTGTGTGTGTGTGTGTGTGTGTTCTTGCAATTCGGTTTGGTGTATGTGTGTGTGCTAGATATCTTGTTGTTTGCTGCTTTTGCATCACACAAAAGACCTTGTGACTGATCTGGAAGCTGGCATTCAGATCAACAGCAGCAGCAGACATGGGTAGGGTTGGTTCCAGGAGGCAGATGTTGGGGGGTGGAGGGGAGGAGAAAGGCTGGGGGAGGAACTAGAAAAAGGTGAGGAAGTCAGGACATGGTGAAGGTGCTCTCTCGGCCATTTAAGAAGGAACAGACAATTGATTGGACAAATGGATGGCCTTATTTTTTCCCTCTGGATGAGGAAGGGGAGAAGATGGAGCCCAATGGATGGGGGAGGGGTTTTTGCAACGGGAACAAATAGCTGGATACAAGCCCAGGGGGAGGGCAAAGGAGGCAGGCAAACTAGAGAGGAGGTGTTTCCTTGTGATTGGAGGAATGCCTTCAGACCATAGCTTTTGTTTACATAAATAAAATGGTGGGTGAAGTAAACACATCACTACTACAGATGGAATGGGAACATCAGGGGAGTGTAAAACGACAACTCTGACATACATCTCACCAGCACCTCCCTTTATCCTGTGGAGTCACACTTTATTTGCACCACAACTCGTTTCTTGTGATGATTCATGGCTCAAGTCAAAATGATTCTGTAAGTGTCTCATGTAGAGTTGCAATGAACGCATGCTATGACTCACGATTTAAGTCAAGGGGTTGGTGACTCGCAACTTAGGCTCAGTGAGTAGAGTCCTGCTTGCTGCTACTGCTTCTCTTTCTCCCTGGATTTGAAAAGGAAGAGGAAATGTGAAGGGGAGGAGGGTGCTAAGCCACAACATGAGAAAATGGAAGGAGACGAGGCTGCTGCATGATTGGGTAAGGGGGCCAGCATTTAGCATGTCGCCTCAGGCATCAAGAGGGCATGGGCCAGCCCTAGATAAACCAATGATCAAATTCAGTATAGGTCAGCTCTATATATTCACAGTGTGTGAACCAGACACCTTTTACGATTGGAATTCCTTGTCACGGGATGTTGTGAATGCCAACAATACAAGTTCAAACAAACATACACTATAGGCCTATCAGCAGCGACTAGCCACAATGATCAAGGTGAAGTCTCTGACAGTAAGAAACAGTGGAAGATGAGAAGCTCAGTCAATTACACTTCGGCTTTTTTGACATCTGGCTTCAAGATTAAGGATACTGAGGTGGGTAGCCTCATAGCCTGGCTGATAGTATAGGCCGGTTCAAAGTCTACTGATTCTGCAACATATTGAATATTCATGACTCCCTGGGGGAACCTGTTCAGGGCTGGATAAAAATAACACACGTGCCTCCTGACCTCTGTAACATATTTACCTTTCCATCAACCGTCAGGCACAGAAAAATTCAAGCGGACACACTCTCCCCACGCAGTCAACCCAGCCAATCCCCAAGCTGGCAGATCAAGCTAGAATACTTCATACCTCCTCTCAAACTGGGAATGTGGCTATTGTTCTCTTCTCATACGGAAAGGGAACAACCACCATCCACTCTCTGAGTTGCAGAGAAATGTATTGGTATCAACCATATAGAAAACGACCGCCCGTCTGGACCATCCAGATCATTGCACCACAACAGGTGCTTTGATGTATCTACAATTTAGTGAGTTGCAGTTGACCTTCATTAGTGCAAGGGTAATAGGTTACCTCAGAATGCCAGATGCAGGGGAGTGGCAGCAGGATGCAAGTATCTCGTGTGCTCCCTAAGGCATCTGGTGGGCCACTGTGAGATACAGGAAGCTGGACTAGATGGACCTTAGCCTGATCCATTGGGGCTATTCCTATGTTCCTAACTGATGTCCTACAAAGGAAGAGAATGACTGAATGGACATACACTGTGCACCATATTCAGGGTTCTTCGAATTCTGTATATAGATTTTGGATAAACCAGGAACAAAGCAGGATATAAGAAACATATCTACGTATATTTACCAAATTGGCATTTTTATTTGTGTCTTTGTAGGATGCTGACAAAAGCACACTGTATTCCACTATACTATCAGACCCACCAAGTGTACAGTACCTTTTTGTTGTTGCAGGAACATTCCCTGAACTGTGAACTTGCTCTGGGAACATGTAGGGCAAGATAAAAAGAGAGATAACTTGAGGAATATGACATGGACTAGCTCAGTGTAGAATATTCCATTCTCTGTTTTCCTAATGGTTCTACACTTGACACTCCTTCACATTTTATAGGTTTTTTTTCCTATGCTCCCATGAGGGCTAGAGACTTGTTTTTTAAATTTTTCCCCACAAGAAGTGAAAGTTCAGATTTTGCAAGTGTAACCAAAAAAATGTCTACTGTTTTATACACATAGGTATTTACAAAGAAAAGAAACCCATCCCACAATACTATATCCATGACTTCTGGTCACTGTTCTTTAATTCCCATACAAGTAAATCATTTTCTGATTACAGTAATTGCAAAGATAAAAAAAAGAAATCACCCTTCACACAGACACCCAGGATGAGCACCTGCTCTGAACTATTCCATTATTAATGAGAAACCAGTTAGCCAGAAGCTGTTCTTAATGAAATTCAGATGGGAGGGGGACCACAGGAGCTGCCATCTCCTGTTTTCCCACAGATCTTAGGTAGCTTGCTGTCCTGTAGCAGAGAATATAATGTGTGATGAGGTGCAGGGTAAGATGGCTGGGAGACAATTGCTATAAATCCAGTAGCTGTAGGTCACAGCAGCCCAGATTGGTATGAATTTAGGGACAGTGTATGGGAAATTTCGATTCCCCCCCACCTCCATCCCCAAAGATTTCCTACATACTGAGCCTATTTACTGAACATGAAGGCAGAGGACTCCTTTGCAAAACAGGGCCTCCTTGTAATCAAAACCCTGTTTTATATTTGTACATATTTCACAAGTGTAGAATTGATACTATATTGCCAAAATGTCCATATCTTTCTATTCTCATCAGAGTCCCTACTGTAGTCCTCAGGGTGACAGTTTTAAAGAGAGAGTCTCCTTTAAAAAGAGAAGGAGAGAGATGTTTAACACAGACAAGAGTGGTCAGAGGATGGACGATTGTTCCTTGCATTGCTCCCATGGTAACCTGTCTGTGGCTTCAAATCTTGGCTTTCTCCCACTCCCACTCCCTCCCTTCATACCAAAGATTCACATTCTCCCTCCCAAATCAAACTCTGAAATAAGCAAGAGTGCAAATCAAGGGATATCTGTGGAATTTATTCTAGCATGGTGCTGTGACTAGAAATAAAAAATCCCTTATCAACTCTCATTTGGACCTCATTTAATTTATAAATGAGCTTTACCTTGCACATACCATTTCTTTGGCTTTGCTGCATCCAAAAGGTAGAGCCGCAAGCACATCAAAGACCCACATCAACAGCCACAGTATGCAAATGATTCCATAAAATGCATACCTAAACAAAGACACTTTAGCCTTCCTCCAAAAAGCACACAATGAAGATAACCCAGATCTCCTAAGGCAGCAAATTCCACAATCCAGATGCCACTGAAAAGGTAGTCAACTTTAATATCTGCAGCTCACAGACTACAGCCATCTCTCTCTTAGCCTCAGTTTGCTCCCCCCCCTTCCATAAAATGGGCATAATACTGACCCACCTTACAAAGCTATTGCAAGGATTTCTGAGCTGATGTGCGCAAAGTACTCTCTACTGAAACATTAAATATTTGCATGATTATTAATGCAAGCAAAGAGGCATGTCTTCAGCCATTAGCTGCAGCTCCACTAGAGCAACAGGGCACAATGACTCTCATGAGTCAAGCCACAGAATGAATTCTAGTGGGTTGCTGTACTGCAGGAAGCATTTGGGATCTAGTCAGACTCCTCCAGCATTATTATATAGGAGGAATAGCCATTGGCTCAAGGACTGTTTTCTAGCCTACATGACAGATTGCAAATGGATTTGGGGCTAGACAACAAGCTGTTGCCTTCCCCTGCGGATGTTTGCAGAGAAACTAACCTTTGGGCAAGCATGTGGATGCAGGTTTGCCTTGATTGGCTGTTGGATACGGTCACGGTTTCTCTGGCAGCAGCTGCATTATTTTGGCTGTTCTACTCAGTGAGCAACAGCTGTGGGCAATTCAAAGAGTCTTTGGTGAAAGTACATAACTGGAGGAAGGTGTGCTTTCTAACATCTGTTGAGCAGAAATTCTAAGCAAGGGATCCACCCAAAATGTGTGAGCCGATTCAGAATATCCAGAGGCAAAATGACTATTTCATACATGGAAAAAGTGATGTTGATTGTTTGTCCCTCTGGATGCAGCCAGCGTAATTTAGAACAGGCCATTGACATGGCTTTGGATGGCCTGTGACATACTGTATAAGAAAGCTGCATCTCTGCATACATGCAAGATGTATATCTGGAATTAGCAGGTAGTGTTTCTAGGACAAAGGTTTGGCTTGCTAACACACCACCAAACAAGAGGAACCATCATTCCTATTTCCATCAGCTGACTGGTTGGCCAGACTCTGTTAAGAGAGCTGAAGTGGTCAACAGTAGACGATGGAAAGTTCTCCTAATCAAGTCATACCTCAGATATGAATTTACTAGTCACAGCTATGTAAGTATACTCAGGATGCAATCCTACCTGGAGTTAGGCCAGCAAAGTTTGGCTGGCACAAGTGCCACCGTAAAGTGCGTTTGGACCACTCTCGGAGTCAGGGAGGATGGCTCACGTCTGTGTGCTGGCCTCTCTGACTCTGAGAGTGGTCCAAACATACTTTACGGTGTCCCTTGTGATCAAGAGCTGATCACCTAGGAACTCAATAGCTGCAAATGACAGAAGAAAAAATATGCAAATCTTGATCACATTTTCAAGATATAGGAAAGCCGCCCCTCCTGCAGTGCCCTTCTGCCCAAGTGTCACTTCAGAGCTCAGCAGCTCTGGTGCTCTGCAAAGTGATGCTTCAACAGAAATGGTGCTGCTAAAAGGGTGGACAGTGTGATAATTGGGCTCTCCCAGCACGTCTGCAGCTTCTCTCTTTCTTACCCATCTTGCCTCTTCCCCCTTACTGTTCTGAGGCTTCCTTCTGTCTCTCTCTCCTAGTGCCTTGACAGAAGTGGTGCTGTTGAAAGTGCTGGGAGAGCCTAGTTATCACACAGGCCACCCTTTCAGCAGTGACACCTCAGCAGAAGTGGCTCTGTTGGAAGGGTGGCCTACATGACAATGCTCTCCCAGCATCGGCTTCTGCCAATGCATCACTTTGAAGCTCCCCAACTGATGGCAGTGCTGGGATTGCCCTATTATCATGGGTGCTGGATAAGGAGCTTTTGTGGGCCATATCCAGCCCACTGGCCTTATGTTTGATACCCATTTCCTAGGGCCTAGTAGGAATGACAGTTTGCATTCCAGGAGTGTCATTTTGTTATGGCACTTTCTGCTTGATGATGTCACTTTCAGCTATGACCTAACTTCCAGGTTGACAACGTCACTTCTGGTGGGTCCCGACATGAGTGTCATTCTAAAAAGTGGATCGCGGTCTAAAATGTTTGAGAACCACTGTGTTACAGTATAATACACAATGGGTTGAAGAGAGACTGTGCAAGAACTGAAATATATCCTCTGTTGGCTATTACATATTCTTGTGAAAGGTTTTGTCAAAAAACCACCATCTGTTGGGAGCAACTTAAGGTACTTGAACCATTTGTAGTGAATTCTGTCCTACACCAAAGGGAATTAATGTGACCATTTCGTTTTGCATGATGACCTGTATTGTATCCAGCAGCTTAAAACCAGGCACTTCCTCACACCATTAGCAGATTGCCCAGTGCAAAAGATGGCCTGTTCTCAGTACGTTATTGAGCAAAAGTGAAGACACAGAGAAGTTCCTCACAGCGAAGACCGGCAGGAAAGGGCTTCAGAGACTCTGACAACACCCCAAGGTTACCATAATGCCCTACCATTCACTCAGTGTCACAATTCATGAAAAGCAATTAGACGGTCATCCCAGGCAAACTCTTTCAGGCACACAAATGACCTCTGCCTGGGGTCACATCCAGCACTTTTTCCTCAGACCCTCCAATCCCAATCCCCACCGAACTTTCCCAGTGGTTAGAGAATGATATGACTCATATATTCTCTTCTGCTCAATGGCTCTTAGACAATGGCTCAGTCCTTGCTTTAACTAAAGGACTTGGAGCTGGGACTGCAGAACTGTATGTCCTTGATGAGAACTTATTTCTTCTTGAGGGCTCTTACAAAACTAAGGCCTCTTTGGGTGCCCAGAAATTTAGTCAATCAAGGCAGACTAATTAAGATGGGAATGAATAAAATCTCCCCTCCTCTTCAGCATTCTTCTAGCCCTGCCAACATCCGGCGTTTTCATTGCCTTGGCCAACGCAGTTGCTCCCGGGATCATGACCTTTGGGGGAATCACAAATGAGTAGGGGGAGGTTGTGACCTTTCCTAAACAGAGGGAGAAGGGAGTGGCTATCCCCAAATCTTTCCTTTGGTGGCATGGGGTCATGTCTGGGAAGGGTCAAGCACTGTAGGATTAGCTCTTTCATCTAGGCCACCCATTAAAAAATCCCAGATAATTAGCAACACATTAATGCTGTCTCAGAAAAAGGGTTGATCCCTTTACCCAACACTGGCTTTTAGCAAAGTGACACAGCCAGTTGCTGCATAAATTCCCTTAGAATATGAGAATAGCAGCAAGGAGTTCTAGAACAGACCTTCCATTTGCAATTATTTACCACACTGGCTACCCCACCCATTTTTCTGCAAAATGCAGAAGCTTGGCTTGCGGCCATTTTTCAGCCATTCAACATCAGTGTCCATCAGTAGTACAAGTAACATCTGCAACTGTGACTACACTATGCGAGTGGCTATATGGAAAACCTTTACTACTGTATGTGTGCTTGCTGCTTTCTCCAATATGTTAGGAGGTAGGGGTGGGCGTGACCACTTTACTGGATGAAAGTGGACATGGCTGTAAGATATACTGAGCTCTCTTATATGGAGCTCTCCTATAAGTCATTATAAGCTCTCTTATAAGTCATTGCCTATCCAGACTTCTAGGATCTACTCAGACTCTTTTTCCAAGTCTCAAGCCAATATCTTTTCCAGGTCTGCTACCCAAGATTTTTAAACATCAGAAATAGAAGGGACTGAACCTGGGGCCATAACAACATGTCTGCCTTGAAATTAAGAAAGGAATTTACCCTCTTTACCACTTTTCAGAGTGTGAAGTGTTTTGGAGTTATCTCTTTTACCCTTGTAGTAAGTCTACCTGCAGCAAGATAGGTTGGAGCTGAGTGGGAATAGGTGTGATGTGCTCAGGGCCACCCATCTAGACTCATAGCTGAGAAGAATTTTGGACCTGGGTTTCTCACATCCAAACCAGACACATTTCCATTGCCACAAACTCACTAACCTCTTTTGAAGTTACTTTCTGCCCTAGGTGCTGCAGACAGCTTGCTCCTCTCTGCCTTTAGATGCAAGAGAACCACACTAGATAGGAAAAAATGACACTAATCCAGTGTGGAAAGCCAGAAAACTGCAGAGCAAAACTAACATGTCCACCGAGATTCTTGCCCAGCTAGATCACCCGCTCTTCTGGCCACCAAACTGCAGCCCTGGAGAAGAGAATCAATAGGCAATAAAAGTCACCCGGATTCGTTTCTTGCTCTTTTCACATCATGTTCACCGTAATATACAGGGTGGTCACAATGTCCTTATGTAGGCTTAAATGGCTTCAATCCAAGCCCACACAATCTCATGCATAGGGACTTTGTGAACATCTTGTACATACAAAGGTGTAAGTGCCATGGGGTTTGAACAGGGAGCTACGGGGAACCAGCTCCCTGCATTGCTGCTGCTGGTGATCGAAAGACAGAATGACAAAGCATTCTTGCCACAGTAACCCTTGATTCTCTTGGATTGAGAAATCCAATGAGGTTAGTGTGCTGGTCAGATGCTGCTGTGGGATATAAAGGCTTGCAGACCAGCTGGATTCCATTAGTTTGGACAGCGCATTATTGGTCCTCCCTCTGTACCTCTAAATCTTCCAGTTTCCCAGTTCACCTGTTAGGTTCAGGGTGGGCAGGAACACCGGAAGGAGGCTGTTGGAAAACTGAGTGCTTGGAGCAAAAATGACATCTACGGACCATTTGCCAACTGCCTGCTCCATCAACTTACACAAGCCAGACCCAGAGTCAGCTGAAGCTATTGGGCTGTCTGAACCCAGCAGTGCCACCCTCTGTGCTGCTGCAGCTGTGCCCCTAGAAGCCCATGAACCCCTACCTCTCTCCTTCCTCCATGCGGTTTTTTTGAAAGAAAGCAGGAAATGCTTTAAAGATCCTACATGGAGTAAGGAGTGAGGTGTGGAGGCAGGATTGCTGTTTTCTGGCCCATTAGAATTTGGCGATCTGCCCCCCTGCCCCTTTCCCATGCTTGGGCCCTTTATATAACACATGGAGCAGCACATGTGTTTCAAGGGCTCAGTGGAGGAAGGAGTGCAGCAAGCATGCAGGGGGTCAGATTGTTGCACTTACAGGATTGAAATTCAGTGATCCTGTCCCCATTACCTCTGAGCTCCTTACACGGCGGATCACATTGGGAGACGTCCCTGCATGCTCCACATTTCCTGTTCTATTTAAAGAGTTCACACAGATGGAGGAGCGAGATAAGGTCTTTTGGCATCAGATAGGAGGGAAACAGTGGGTTCTGTCTGCCTATCCCCCCAGCCTGCCATCTGATGTGAACATCATCATTCATATCATAGACAGAATGATCAAGGCTAGACCACAGAATCACAGGCGTACTATGCACTACAGAAAGTTAGGTATATAGCAAATTACTCCAGGCAATGCCAGGGAAAGGACATTCTCTCTCTCTCTCTCTCTCACGCGCACACGCACACACACTACAACCTGCTTCCCAAACCTGCATTAACTAAAGTTTAGGCTTAACCTCTAGGTTAATTAGAGAATGCTTGCTAAGCTCATTGAAGATGAAAAAGGACTATGAATTCTCATTATGAAATCCAAGGGAAAGCAAAATGAGTGGAAGGTAGGGAAAAGGAAGAAGGTAAAGTTACCAGAAAGGGAAATGACAAGGCCAGCCTTTTGAAATAAGGGAGGCGGATAAAAGTCCTGAAGAATCAGGGTGGAAAATAAAAAAACTTTTGTAATAAGGGAAGCATGGCTTGAGAATAGCATGGTTTACTATTACAGTGTAGACCATGGGATCTAGGTACTGAGATTCACTCTGACCTCAGCCCTGCTATATAGGTCCTATTTGTGGCTTTAGGCCACTCACCACATTGGTCTGGGCCCCCAGATCTGCACACCCTACAGTTCCTCTCTCCAAAGCATAGTAGCATTCAGGGATTATTCACAACTGATTCAAGCTCATGGTAACTGTAGGCAAAACTCCCATGAACTAATTTCAACCCCCAGTCATTTGGTGAAGTGCAGAGGCTGTCATGCACAAAATTCAGCCCTGGTCAGGCTGCTGCCAATACTGTTTTTCTATGGGTAACTGAACTTAGCACATAGTGGCAAAGCACACAGCTGTCTGGCCATAGTCTGGGAAGTGAAGCATTCAGGAGTGGTGAGTGCTTTTCTCATGGCTCCCATGAGCCCCAATGGTCATGTGAATATGTGTCAACCAATCAAGCGCTTCCTACGCAGAATTGCTTTTCACATGGTCAGCCTTTTACAGGGAAAAGCAGCTAGAAAGAAGGTCTTCAATCTCTATCTTTCTTAACTAAGACTGTGATCCTGACTCTGAAGGAGAAAGAAAAACAGCTTTGTTTTTCGTTAAACAGAAGAATCTGCATGTAAAAGCTCCTAATGGGTTTCAGACTAGCCTAAGCAGGAAACCAAAGATTGTGTGGGGGCTAAGCTAATGCTTATGGCAAGTTCCAGGAAGTGTTACTTAGTAATCTGGCCAAGTCCTCCCAAAAACAACTTGTGTAGGCAGCATTACAGCCACACGGTACAGCCACACGGTGCAGGCAGTCTAGCTAGAGGGAGAGAAAGAGAGGAAAATGAATGAGAACCTTCATTCATGCAGAAGAATACCAGGTCTTGATGATGATGACGATGACGACGACGATGATTATTCTGGGTCCTAAGACACCAAAAAGCCAATGTGCAGCACTCCCTCACACACAATATCACAAGAGCTTATTGCCTGTGTTGTTTACATCTCTAAGCAAGGGCCCTTCCACTTAACATGATGCCAGGGCAAGTACAAGGATGGAGTCACCTAAAATCCTGAGCTAATGGCTCCTTAAAAAGGTGCATGCATTTGCCCGCACATGCATCAGCCATGTGAACAGACTATGATGCCTCCATTGTATACACATTAATATGTGTTGGTCCATGTTGTGGCATAAATTAGAGAGGTAGAAATGAAGGACAAAAGGAATAGAGAGCGCCAGGGCCTGCCTGTAGTGGATATGGAAGGTAGAGAAGATACCATGGACAGGGACGGATCCAGGGGTCACCAGTGGCTGAGGGTCCATGGTCAACTGAAGATCCACCTGGCTAGGCCAGAACCGTCAGAACTGGTAGTGCCCAATGTATCCTTCAAGGGAGGGCAGGGGTGTTGTGGTGAAGGCACAGGGTAGGACTTTGTGCTCCAAGGCCCCCAAGCAGTCTTGTGCTGGCACTGATCATGGGTCACTGTGAAGGGTCAAGTGAACTCTCCTTACTCTTTCCTAAAGCCTTTATCTGATGTGCCTTGCACATGAACTTAGCCATGGCCCCAGAGGCCAGGAACACTATTAAAGCAATCTTTTAAGATCTTTCAGGAAATGTTTAGAAGACATAATCCTATGCCTTTGCTAAAAAGTCATAAAACTGGGGCTCATTCATATGTAGTTCTCATGAAGGATTCTCAAGGCACCCAATAATCTTAGAGAGCAGGGTGAAGTCTGCGCCTGCTCATAAAACAAGAACTGGATGCAGTGCAGCTCAAGCCAATTAACATAGATTGCATAGTGCAATAATGCATAATGTAACTTGCTTCCAAGACCTGCATTTTCAAATAATTTGAATTACCAAAAAAGCACTAAAAAAGGGAGGAGGAAAAGGTATGAAGATGGGGAATGCATTGGCTTTAGAAGCAGATACCAGGAAATGGGAACTGTGGCATGTAGTTCCCGAGCTGTGCCCAGGATCCCAAAGCAGTTTGAACAACTGAGATTGAAATGCAGTAGTACATGTCGAGAGGGCAGGAGAAAATATACCCTTAACTTGTCATCATCTCTACAGAAAAGCACAGCTATGCCTATTAAAAAGGAGGCATGCATGGTCCTTAAGACATGGAACAACTGTTATTGCAACACAGAAGCCTTCCCTTTCACATCAACCGCCTCTTAGCACATGCAGAAAGTCATGCTAATAAACTTGGGAGGTTTGGCATTTTCATATTTGCATTCACTCATCACATGTCCTTAAATGCATTTGCAAAATGAACACACTGAACTGCTTCAAATTGCTTGTTCAGAATGCTGATCAGTAGCCAATGGCATAGTGATAATCTAAACTGTTTTCTTCTCCCGCCGTTCGAAGTTTCTACTTTGAAACTTACTACATCAAAAAATTGAACTTATTTCTTCCAAAATTTCATGGAGTGAGTTGCAACACTTTCAAGAAAATGCATAAAAGTGGGAATAAGAAATTTTAAAAAAATTCCGTTAAATACAAAAGGTATATTAGAATGCTAGCTTCTGCATGTTTACACACACAGAAGAGAGACCTACAGCGTTCAATAGGGCTTATTATCTGGTAAATTTGCATGTGAGTATTGCCTTAATGCAGCCGGTGCCAAACCCTGGCCCTTGGGCTGGAGCCGGTGGCCATGAAAACCCCTCGCCTGATGAATAGAGTTTACCTTTCCACCAGGCAGCCTGATACCATCTTCTCTGATCTCCCCAAACTTCATGCTGGCTAGCATTCATTCCATTCCATTCCCCTAGCAGGCTCTGTTAAAGACTCTGCTTGCATTTCTGGGCAGACGCAGCTGGCCAGTGAGAAGGGAGATAGGAGAGGAAGATATCAGGCTGCCCTGTGGAACGGTAAACTCAGTTTACGCCAGGGACATGTTTTTCAGTGTTCAGCAGTCCCAAGTTTGGAGACTACTGTCTTAATGTAACATGAGCTGCATGTGAAAGATTATGGCATGTCGAATGCATACAGCGGCCGAATAGCATTCATGATGCCTGCTGAGGGCCAGAAATGATGTTCACAAAGCAGGAAGTGATGTCATTAAGCAGGTCATGACCAGAAATAAGCACTTTTTCTCACTTAGGAATTCATTAGCAGCAAATGACAGAAGAGAAAGTATGCAAATCTTGATATTTTCAAGATATGGGAGAGCCCAATTATCACGATGGCAGCCCTTTCACAGTGACACTGTCTGCTGACATTGGTATTGAGAGAGCCTGAAGACTGGATAAAGAACTTCTGTGGGCCCCATCTATCCCGTAGACCTTATGTTTCATTCACTCACACACTCACTAACACTCATGGCCTAGAGGAAACATTAACACATACCTCTAGGCCAATAGTTTTAAAACTGTTTAGCACCAGGACCCACTATTTAGAATGACAATCTGTGCGGAAACCATCAGCAGTTATATGTCATTAACCTGGAAGTGATGTCACAGCAGGAAGTGCTGTCACTGTGATGTCAGAGCCTGCTGCTTTCTTGAGAGTGTCAAGGTAGTAAATAGGCTTTTTTCTTTCTGATTTACTTTGCTATTGGAAAATGGCCGAGAAATAACCCAACTTTTTGCTCCATTCTCAGGAAAGCAGCAGGCTCTGGGGTCAAAATGATGTCACTTCCAGTCATGATGTCACTTCTGATGGGTCCCGACAGATTGTCCCGGTGCTAAAATAACTTGAGAGTAGGACTTACTTCAGAGTAGATCTGCATAATACTGTGTTTTTTGTTTGGTTTGCCTTACAGCTGACCTCCTACCAGGAAAAGGTAGATTGAGCAGTTTAACTCTTGCAGTTTTTATCCAAACTATCAACAGTTAAAAAATCAATGGGGAAGAAAATACTTTGCAGCAGTTTCAATAAAACCTCAAGAACTGGAGCCAACAGTGGGATTACAGAAGAGATGATAAAGTGGTAAGAAAACCGTATCAGCCCCAATATTAGCTGGCTTCTGCCTAAAGTAGTAAGAGTTGGCTGGTTTGCAAAAACAAGCCTATTATTGCCCTTAGGGTGCTAGCCCTAAGAAACTGCCTAAGATCTCCTGCAGCCTCCGTGGTTGCTTAGCATTCAGCCCAACCTCAAAGCAGTTGAAATATTAACTGTGTGCCACAGGCCAAATGCACATTGCCTGAAGGTACCAACCAAGCACAGAACCATCTTTTTAAATAGCTGATTAAATCACCACCCATTCTTGCTGTTTGTGCCCCCCTCTATACCCTTATCTGTATGCATGTATTCTCTTGTGTGTCAGGTACAGCCTAACCTTTGATCACAGGAGGATATTCCTGCAGTGCACTCAACACCAATAAATATTAATCCATTCCGAATTCTGCACCAAGGAAAAAAAATATATTCTTGTCACAGAATTTGGGCTAACAGTTAAGCAAATCTACACAGGTACCTATGAATTGCATACCCTGTATTCTACATTCAAGATTTATACTGTATAACAGAAAAAAAATCCCTAGAAGGATAGGTTAACAGCTTTGGTACTCTTTAGTTTAGAAAGAAAAAAGAGATTAAAGGAAGACTTGATAGTTGTTTCTGAAATGAGGTATGGCAAAGACAAAGGGAAAAGAGAGGTCCTTTTCCTTCCTTCATAGTAAGAAAAGAGCCAGCCAATGAAATTGATTGGCAGGAGAATCAGGATAAAGAGGGAAAATGACTTCTTCACATGACACATAATTAATGTATGGAATTCACTGCCACAAGATATGGTGATAGCCACTAGCTTAGGTTACTTTAAAAGGGTATTAGATCAGTTCACAGAGGAGAGGTCAGTTGCAGGCTTTTAAGTCATTATGACTATGAGCAACCTCTATGTCAGTGTTCTTTTGGATACCAGTGGCAGTGGAGGTGGAGAGCAGGGTCCCTGTGTGCAGACTTCCCAGAGGTATTTAATTGGCCACTGTGAGAATCAGAATGCTGGACATGAACCGACTGATTCAGACCAAAAACACAGGGGGATGCTGTTCTCTGGTTGCCCACAAAACAATACCAGTGGGCAAACTGGACATATTGTTCCATTGCATCAAGAATCTCAAAGCAGGAGCTTAAAAGATTGTGACTGGAAGGCACTTCCGAAAGACATGCTAGATAAAGCTCAAAAATCTGGTTGCAGCTTTACAGGAAATGCAGACCTAAATAGACAGCAATGGATACAATAAAATGAGAGGGAGGTTCTGATAAAAAACAGGAAAACTAGGGCAGCAGCATAGAGTAGGAGGGCCCTACTTGTAGCTGTTGGTCTGTTTGAGCCATACCATACCATGTTCACACATTACCTTCACAATCAATATGCATCATTTATGACCATAGAAACAGAGGTGCATGTGTGGGAGTTGGAACTGCAGTAGCATATTGTCACTCTGTAGCATTTCTGAGCTTATGCATCACAGCACATACCTGCTTCACCCAAGTCCACAGTAAACCTTCATGTTGGAGCAGTTACTTTTGTTGCTCTTTGATGAGAGCAAGAAACAAAGCTGGTGAGAGAGAGTCTCTCTTCAGAACAGGGGGAGGAGGCAGGCTTCAGTGAACAGATGCAATCTCTAAAGAAGGTACTCCAATGAAGTGCTCATTTGGAAGAGGGAACATTTCTCCCATCAATTCCCCAACGTCCTATTCAAGATATTCTACTTTCTGTGACCTTAAAGAATTGATTAACATAGAGTATAAGCACATGATTGCAAAATGCTTGCCATGCCTCCTCCCGCCTCCCACTGGCCCACTATAGCCTCTTCAACACTTCTCATTTAAATTGCAATATATTATTAAACAATAGATTTGTGTGTACACTTAGGGTCCATTTTATTATGTAGTAAATGCCAGTGTTTTCCTGCTACTATCTTAGCAAAACTGCATATAGCCCAGAGTGCTTTGCAGACACCTTAAAAGAGAACTTGGCCCAATAAATGTCATATTAGCCACCTTCATTTTCTCTGGCATTCCCTTCTTGCAGGAAGTAAAACATTTGTTATGGGAGAATGGCTTTCTACAGGTCAATGTTGGGCTCCCATCCAACTTTTTGCTCTTGGACAAGTCATTATCAGTCTCCATCTTCAATCCAGTGATATTCTTAAGAGTAATCATTACTACAGTTGGGGAACTGAGGGTTACCATTATTTTACAGATGGAGTATGGAGGCTTGCCGAATTGTGGTTTGAACTCAGGCCCTGCAGATCAGTGTACAACTCTGTAGCCACTACACCACAATAGCTACAATAGATCCACACCTATTCAATCTTCAATAGTATTCAAGTACTTTAAAATGCACTACCTCTGACGAGGTATTGTGAGGAAGAAAACAACGAAGGCTGTAAAACTTTGGAAAAAACGGAAAAGTAGTGTAACAGAAATTATTAACACCACAAGGTTTTTCCTGAGGCAGATTATACTGTGTGAACAGTCCACATCAAAGGGCTGCTGATAAGAAAATGCTGGGGCCCATGATCTTATGTTAACACATGCGCACACACAGAGGTCTCTCCCCTAAATATGCTGTAGCTTGTAAAGAATGGCTGGAACCAGAAAGTTAAAGAGTGAGTGAATACAGCTTCATTTATCAGTTCTGCAATCACTCAATAAATGCACACAAGACACAATTATGCAAACAAGTTTAATGCAATTCGAATACACAGGGGGAAAACACTTTGTGATTCACAAAAATATTACAAAAAGTAGTTTTGTGCAGGTGAGCACACCAGCACTGTGATAATGTAAGAATATACATTAGAAACTAATATAAAATATCTTAAAAACCTCTGCTAGTTTAGGTTTCCAATTGTCTGGTTTGTTTTGGTAGAAAAAAGGCATACTACAAAGTATTGACAATCTGACTGCAGGAATGGCAAGTCTCTTTCAGACCTGCTTCTGCAGCGTCCTTAACATTTTTTGTAAAGGAACACCTCCGCATTGAACTACAAAATGTTCACTTCAACTGAAGCTTGTCAAAGCAGCCTCAGCAGTCAGAAGTAAAAGTTGAACAGGTCTAAGGACTAGGTCCTCCAAAGACAAAATAATCCATTTTGCTCAAAATTTTCTAGTACTACCGCCATCCAAAATATAGAATTATTGAAATCCAACAAGAGCTCTCTCTTAAAAAAAAAAAAAAGCAGTTAGTATAAATCCTCTGCTTAAACAATGAACTCGATGGAGATCAAATGGTTTCAGGAAGGAAAGTGATTCTTTTATTTGCAAGGTGACACTATAACAATTCATTCCTTTTAAAATTCTCATTTGCCTTTTTTAGCTGTAGTTATAGTCACATCTGCTAGAGCTGAACACCAATCCTACACCAAACTCTCCCCCGCAGTCCAGCAAAGGAAACAACTCCAAAGATGGGACTGGGCTATGAAGCTCATGAATTTGGGGTGCCTTTTTCACCATGGCATTGTAAAATGCAGCTCCAAGAAAGCCAGAAGGATTGGGCCAGGCCTTGGACCATGCAGTACATTAGCAAACAGAGCACGGGATCTTTTGAATTAACTCACTGGTTTTATTGCTTAAATAAGGTTTTACTTTTCCTAAGGTAGGTGAAATCATTATACAGAATTGAGATGTTCCTTGCCTAGAAGGAAATTGGTAAAGGGGATACTCAGCTTAAATCTGAGCTAACAAGCATCACAAAGCAGTTGCACACTCCTGTGCATTCCCCATAAGATGAACCAGAGCTGGCAGTGGCCACCCTAACTTACTGCAAGGCCTACATTATCATCAATAAAGCTCTCACTACCTTCCTCCCCTCCCACTATTATGTAGAAGAACAATGATGAATGCAAACCTTTGACATAAAAGCCCCAGGGAAGAAAACAACAGTGGCCATCTTGATTTCCAACCCTTACTGCGAAAAGAGCAAGAGAAACATCAGAGAGAGACGAAAAGAGCAAGAGAAACATCAGAGAGAGACGGGAGGAAAAAAAAGAGCATTTGCAAAATCAGAATAATCAGTTGGCAAGTAAATTCCTACGAGCTTTTAAACAAATCCATTTTCTGAAATTAAAATGTTTGATGCATGCCTTTAAACATTTACTTCACATACTGGGCATTTATTAATTATGTTATGCCAATACAAGAGATTTCAAATTCCAGCAGTGAAATGTGTACAGTATGAGGCAGATGGAGGGGCTTTTTTTCAAAACACGTTTCCCAACCTCTCTGTTAGCTGGCAGGCTGGCTGTAGGAAAGGTGTACCTTTCTGACAGCCCAGGAATGGTACGACAGAATGGTACTACTTATGATTTTGTGGTGTGCAAGCAATTCAAAAAGGAAAAAAATAACCATATATGAAATGAAACTGCAGCAAAGTGCATAATACTCAGAGGTTAATTGGCCAAGAGGCAGGTTGGCCTCGGGATCCTTTTAAAACTCACAACAGCTACAAGAGCTCATTTTCTTTTTGACATTTTGGAGACCCACCACAAGGAGGATTTGAAAAAGATTAAAGCAAATAAAAATGCGGAAGGGTACGCCATAGTAAGTCAGAACTCCCAAAATATGAAGGTGTTGCCTCTCTCCCTATAAATATCAATGGTGCTAGTGGTGGGGAGCAATACTGAACACTAACACATTCTTGTGATGAGGCATTACCACACTTTTGCAAACACCATACAGTACATCTGTTCTTTGACCTCTTCTTCCCTTGCTTCATGCATATGGCTCCTATGCCATACTTTTTCTTTAAATGGCTCACAGCTTTCCCTGCACTGCTGGAAAAAAATGGAGTGGGGGTGAGGTGGAGTCCTACCATACTTCTCAACTCAACTGGTACTTCAACTATGCTTTCGTCTTCCATTGGGCACATTATTCTTCCAGTGCTGACCCAACCAGCATCACTCCAACTTGTTGCTACTGCCTTTGCTGGGGGGGGGGGGGGGCAGGTGACATCCTCCAAAAGAGCTCCTCTTCTTCTCTAGTGGCTCCACCCTCACATAAGGTTTAAAAGGGCACATTCCCTGTGTGAGGGTGAAGTGTGGGAAAGGAACACTTCACCCTCACACTCTTGCTCATAGTGAGTGGGGAGTGGATTCATGTGGTTCACATCTGTGACAGTGCACCCCAAATCCACAATCCCCTCACTCTCTCATGCCCTTCAGCTCTGCCAAACAAAAGTGGGTTGTCAAGATGTAATATAGAACATGCTGCATACAGAACCATGTTCAGCCATGTTCTGATTTGGCAAAGAGATCAAGTTCAGATTTACACATCAGAAAAACAAATGTGGGGTATTGTGTAGTACTGTACAGGCATACACAAAAGCAAGTGCCAGAATGGGATTTTCAAATGAGGCAAGTCCATTCTTCTTACGCTTTGCTCTTTGAGTAATTCATGTAGCTGACTCCATACTAAACGGTCCCTTCCCATGACTCTTCCAGCTCCTTCTGCTTTTGTTGGGGTGTTCATCTTTGTTGTTTTATGTTTTGTTCAAGGTGATAGCTCCACAATGTATTTGTTGTTTTTTTTTAAAATCAATCAGGTTAATTTGAAAAAATTATTTCTGGGAGGGTGCGCTTCATGAAGTTACAGGTTGTCAGCCAATGGATATCCTTCTGTCTTAAACTGGCTAAACTTGTTTCCTCTGAGCTCATTCATTAGATTTGTACATGGGACAATGACATTGTCAGTATGCTTTCCAAAGCAGAGTAGCTTCTGTTTTTATGTATGGCCACATTCTTCCTAAGTTCTAATGCCCGGGGGATGGGGGTGACTAAAAGAGTGAGGCTGGAATTCTTTGTTCTGCAAAAATGTGTAATTGCTTTTATGGGCCCCAGTTCCCAAGCACCACAGCATACTGGGCCAACTGCCTGCAGTAGGATCAAGCTCTTGTTCTCTTAGTGATAGCATCCATCCCAAACTTCTGCTCCCCCCACCCCCGATTCAGCTCACTTACTGCCTGTTTCATATTTTGGTAGCAAACTCTCTGGAATGGTCCTTTTGTTACTATTTGGTCTGGTCTCTAGGCTAGGACTGTCCTGGCATATGACTGGTACGGCAGCTGCACTGAAAGTTAATAATTGTTGCAGCAACCCACAAAGTGTGTTTACATCTCCAGGTGCTGGACGGATTAAGAGCAGGTGCAAACCAACTGAAGAGCAGCCAAAGTTCCTGTTTCCTGTAAGCCACTTAAGCAACTAGCAGACAGAGAGCAAGCCTGCAAAGCAAACCCGCCCGCCCTCCTCTTGGGGCTGGGGAAAATGGTCAGCACAACTGTCCATAACATCCAAGTGTTTGCTCATAAAGAGTTACTGATATGCAGTACACTGGAGAGACCAAGCCCATTCCTCTGAGAGGCTGACAAGAAGAGCTTCCAGCAGCAACTGCCATAAACGATTACTGATTAAACAAATATACATCAAGGCACCTTACCTTTGTATTTGCCAAGACAGTCATTTGTGGATCATTTCAGGCAGCTATTAAATCTGAATGTTCTGCCTGCAGGTCATTTTAAAGCTTAAGAAAAGACATACCTTGGGCCAATTCTTTCTCTTTGCAAAAGAATTCTCATGCAGAACAAACCATTTAAAACGTTAGGGCAAAGCAGCATCCATATGAATGTTGCACAAGCTATCACGAGCTTCTGTGGATCCTTTTGGAGAAAGATCTACTCACAGCTCACAGATCCTTCCTGAGAAACTCACAGGGATTTTGCAGTCCAGGGGACCACTCAATCTATTCCTCCATGGGGGGGGGGGGAGAAAAAAAAATAGCCACCAAAATTGCTGCTTTCTTTCATCAGACAAGAAACTCTTTACCCAATCAACAGAAAATGAAACTGAAGAGGGATGAACGGGACAATGTGGCCATGCAAAGCATCACTAGAGTAAACAGGGACCCAATATTTCCAAAATACGGTCTCCCAAAAGCAGGCTCCCAAACCAAGGTAGTTTAATTACTTGAAAGAGCTCCTTAGGGATCCTGTGACTGGCAGCCCAATCCTAGGCATGTTTCCTCAGAAGTACGTTCCATTATAGTCAATGGGGCTTACTCCAAGGTAAATGTGGATAGGATTGCTGCCTGAATGTTCCTTCATACAACAAGAAAAAGTTCCTTATGCAGAAGTATCCTAGCCTGACATACTAATTTTCTATATACAAAGTCTTTTTTTTTTTTTTAGAATAACAGGACATTCAATCGTATGAGATTCCCCTGTAGTCTGAGAACAGTAGAGTCAAGAAACAGGTTTACTGCCTCACTTACTGTCTGTGAAAACCAGGAGAGAATAGGGATGGCTTTTGTGAAGAAAATATGCAAGGTATCTGGCAGCAACATGTGAATGATAGACACCAAGTGCCTGCCAAAAGATTTCTCCCAGAAACAGGGCCTCTCTGTGGGATTCCACTAGGGCACTCTAGGGTTTGGCCTGCTTGAACTCTGAAGTGTTACATGCTAAGACTATTTGGCACTAGCAGCCCATCAGTTCTGCTTCCATTAGAGAAAATTTTTGATTGTACTCACTGAAAACCAATGTCTTTCAAACTTTTTTGCCACATGACTTCTGAATAACAGAACAGTGTATCACACTATTCCAAATCTTACTTTACACGCATAAAGAGCAGAGACTCCTAGGATTCTGACCGAGAGCCTATGAACAAAACCATACTTCTTTAGGGGGCAGGATTATATAAGAAGTCTGCTACGCCTATACTACCTACATAGGGTCCTATTGCATCGCAACATGGTTCTATTACTTTGCCAGCTCTGAGCAACCTGCATGGGGAGGCTGCTCTTAAAGGACAAACATTTTTGGCTGATATGACAGACCAGGACAGCAAAACATTTGGGCTTTGGAATGGTTCCTTGTTTTAAGAAGTCAGTCAGCAAAGCTTTTACTTTAGTTTAAAAGGTTTACCTGGAAGACCAGCCCAGTATAAATTTTTTTTTTGCATTGACTCCCCTGCCCACTACAAAATTAAAGTCTTATCTTAAATCAGCCTTGAAAACAGGCTCTCAGATATGCTTGAATTTATGAACTCTTTCCTATGGCTCTGCAATCTGAAACAGGTAAGTTTGGCAGAAATTTATAGCAAACTTTCAGCAAGGATGCAGCAGCAGGAAAGCCAAATGCATTTCAAGAAAACAGAAATGCTGGCTGTATCAAGATTATAAATAAACCCAACCGACCATCCATATTGTGTCATGCTTTTGCCACAGTCCAAGGAGAAAAACTTATAATATCTAATTGTCCACTTACTTGCCTCTTTTACTGGTGACCATGCAAGAGGTCATTAATATTTATCTCACAATTGATGAGCACTTTGTTTGAGGTGGGGAGCATTTCTTCATCACACATTCAGATGTACTTAAAGTACAATCATACACATACTTATCAGGTAGTAATCCCCGTTGAACAGAAATGAACCTCCTTCTAAGTAAATATATGTAAGAGTAAGCTGCCCAGTATTTCTTTTTGCAACATTGTTCCTAAAGAATACCTGAGCTTTGAGTCATTTCCTCCCTAGAACAAGTAAACTGAAGGATTTTATTTCAAACAAGATGTGCATAGGTTTCTAATACCAAAGACTGTAAAGATACCTTCAGCACTTATTTACCCAGCACAAGATAGACTAGCCCTTCTGTGACATCATTGCAGCTCAGCCAATGACACTCAGAGGGGCTATCAGTCCCATACCTACCTAATTCCCAGTATAATATCACAGTAGATCAGCATCTTTTCAGTTTATATGCATATGCCTGTGTGTGGAGGGGCATGCCATACTTTTCTGGAGAAACAAAAACTTACAACTGAAGGGAAAACTCTGTTTAGGAAAAGTTTGACCAACAAAATATTTTTGGCGTTAAAAGAACACACATCTAATCAGTGAATTATGGGTTTACACCTGACGAATGTGTGGTGAAACAAAGGCAAATGAGGCACATTAACCCTGAGCTAAGGCAGCAGGGAGGTCTAGAGCAAGCTAAATAGGGATAAGATTTGTATCACTACAAGTCATCGTTAAATATTTCTCTCTCACACACACAATCATTCATATGCAGGATATTCAGAGTTCAGCCATAATGAAAAGGAGAAAGCCAAGGACCAGAAGACCAGTTCTGGAGGCTGACTAACCCTTCTTCTGTTTGGAGTGGTTGTGCAGCAACATCTCTTATTTGCAGGAAGAGGTTTTACTGCATTAATTATCCCATGAGTTGCTGGGCAGCATACAGTAACTTGTTGTCAGTTGACTTTAATGGAGTGGGTTCTCAAACACAGCATCTGGCAAGATGGAGACTTTCAGTTTCTTGTCAGGCCAACTGTACTCCTTTGGAAGTTTGAACTAAAAAGCAATGAAAGCAATTAGTTAATACACTTCACTATGGTTTAGTTCAGTGATGGCAAACCTTTTGGGCTTGGTTTGTCAAAACTTTGGAAAATGTTTTAACTTGACTCTGCTGGCATGTCAATCCCCCTCCCAAACGAAAGAGAAACAGTTATTTATATTCATTTATTTAAACAAAAAACACAATCCAATCATGTGGGTGCTATATATTATATAAAGAAACATCAAATAATTGCAAAAAATAAAAAAAATGAATAAAAAACCTCAATTTTTGTCAGGTGTTGGTGAACACTGGTGTGTCACCCCAAACGTTGTGGTATGTCACCTTTGACACATGTGTCATAGGTTCACCATCACTGGTCTAGTTAGTATACATAAAAACAAATGCTGCTTCCAATGATAGGAGTCAACCTTTCAGGCTAATAAGAAAAGATTTCCCAAATCGTTAATTTGGGAATCGGCTATATAAGTGGGAATCGGCTATATAACACTATAGAAGTGTTCCTACTTCTACAATTTCACATTCCCTGTTCTATATTGATTTCTTTTATTCCATCTAATCTCCTCAAATTTTTTTGTCTGCTTAAAAAGGATCAAAGAATGTATTTAGAGTTGTTTTTACTCCCATCATGCAATGTATACAAGGCTTTGGGGTGCTGTAACATGCATGGAATTAAAGACTAAACATTCACAGTGAAATTGGTTTTAATACATTTGATATACTGTATAGTTCTATGCATATGAGGGAGCTCTAGCAACAAAAGCTTTGAAAAAAGGTTAAGGGATGAGGCAAATAAAACAAAGGGGGCCAAGAAGCCAGGGTAGTAAATCCCTTCTTCCCATACCCAGCTACAGTAAGCTTATAAACAAACCCAAAATCTCTCTCTCACACACACACACATTATGAAACTGGAAAACCAGAAGGGAGTGGGTATTATGCAATGTTCTGCACCAGGTCCCAAATGAAAGCTCTTGTGGGACCAAAGTTGTGAGTGCATGTTTTGCTAGCAATGAACTTCTGACTATCAGGGCCCAATACTATCCAACCTTCCACAGCACTGATGCAACCATGCCAACAGGGCAATGGGGCTGACTTGAAACAGCAGGGCGATAAAAGCTGAGAGGGAAGCACATATGTGAGATAATGAGGGACATGTAGATGGATCCCATTCCAATGAGGTCAGTGCTATTCTGTCATGGCAAGTGTGGTCTTGGGGCAGGAAGTCACTAAACTGAGGACCAGGGAAACAATCCCTTAGAAGGTAGTAATTTGTTGGGTGATAAATGAATATATTATTGTGTGGAGATTATGGCTTTGGAGGTGGAGGGGTCCTGGTAGCAGAAGATTTATTTGTTAGAAAGTGAGAGATAGGCGTTTTGATGGACAATGTAGGGGATAATATTTTTTAAGTATAGATGTTACATTTGCTACTTACCAGCCTTTTGGCTGATTTAAAGGGCAGTATTTGTTAGACAATTAGCAATTTCATATCCAAGTTCCTTAAGAATTTTTGAATGGATGCTATTCAGTGATTGGTTAATTCTTGTAAATAGGCTCTGGAACCTCATCCCTTGTCACTCGCATGACTCAGTTCTTCAGACTCCCTCAATGAGACAGATAGTTTAGGCACAGTATCTGTCCCTACATCTTTGGTGGTGAAGACAAGTAAAGGAGAATTCATCCACCCTCTCTGAAATCTCCATATTCCATTTAAATTTCCTTTTCGTTCCCTTGTTGTCTAATGAGCCAACTACCCTGCAGGATTTCCTGCTTTTGTATATTTGAAGCTTTTATTGTTTAGCTTGGTATTTTTAGTCATGTGTACCTCCTATTCTTTTTTCACATCCCTTATTGTCAGCTAACATTCTTGTCAGTTTGTGTTCCTTTTTGTTCACATCATTTGGGTAAGATTTTCATTTTCTGAAAAAGCCTCCATGCCTTCTAGCATCCTCCACTCTTTGAGCCATGCTAGATGTCCATTGGAACCGATGGTGCCTTTTCTTCTTGTGGCCTAATCCTACCTGGATTGGGCAATGGTGACACACCTCCTCCTTAGGTGCTGACTGCTGCCAGCGCTAGTCATAAAGGACACTTCAGCTGCGTGCTCAAGTAGGGCACTGCCAAGAAGGCAAAAGCCTTCCAGTAGGCACCAATGGATCCGGAGTTGCCCATCACTGAAGAGGCGGGAGGGGCAGAATGGGGTGGGGGAAGAGCAAAGTGACGCGAATCCTAACCACTTCCCAGACCAATCCACAGTGCAGGTCTACATAAACCTGTGCCAGCTATTTAGCTAGTGCAGGTCCAAGCAGACCACCCCCCTACAGCGTCGGGGGACCCCCCCCCCCACGGAGGTTTACCCCCAGGTAACAATTAAGGGAACAATTGTTCTCTTACTCAGAGGAGACCTCTGCAACTGCTCCCCCCAAGAGTGCAGCAGTAGCCATCTAGCTGCTCATCAACTGGGATGGGGAAGAAGAATAGGATTGGTCTCTTAGTGGCATTCATTCTAATTGTTCTTTGTTATTGTAGTTTTAAATAACCTTCATCTACTAGGAAAGGATTTGACTTTCGACTTTCCCTTTCAGCTACCTTTTAACTAGACACTCATTTTTTTTTGAGAAGTACTCTTTTCTGAAGTGAAATGTATTTGTGCTGGACCTCCTTGGAAACTTTCCAGTTCCACCTGTGTTTTGTTCTGCATTCATTCATGGAATCTGGTGGTGACTAGTCAGGAAAGAGATTTTGGGGCTGTGGCATAATGAAACATCAGCTTGGTGCACGGTGGTGGAGAAAGTGGCAAATGCCATGATAGAAATGACAAGAAAAAGAGACTGAAGATCAATAAGCTAGTAATAATTCCTTTACATAAATCCATAGTGCAGCTGCATTTAGAAAACTGTGTATAGATCGCCCACAGATCAGTTTTTAAAAAGAGCTATAAAGTGCAGAAAATCCTTTCTGGTAGCAGGTAAAGTTTGCTTAGCACTGGCAGAAGCACTGGCGTATAAAAATTATGACAATTTTTGCATGGTGTAGGTGAATGTTAAGGTAATTTCATGGCACACGTGCAAGAAACCATAGCAGCTGCGCAAAGGGATCATAAGTTTGACAGAGTCTATTCCTATAATTCAAATCTCCACCAAATAACTAGCTTTGCTTCACTAAAAAGCTACAGAAAGTGACACTATTGCATCAAAGTCTGTATCAACATTCAGTAGGGCATCTGAGGAAACAACTACCAGTACACTGGGATTTCACTAAGAAGATACCATCTAATATAGAAGTACCTACATTCTGAGATCATCCATTCAGTCACTGCTAATCCTGGAAGCTCTGATCACATTATCCTGAGACAGCCACCATATCCTACATGAGGACTTCAGGGTCCTGGACAATAGCAGCAGAAAAAGTGGAACCCCAAATTTATAGCTGAGAAACCAGGCCAAGAAAACCAAAACTCTAAGCAAATTAAGCAGCTCAATATAGAAACCACCCCTTGGGCATTAGAGTTAAGTAGACTTACTTCCTCCGGCGAATTCAGATCTTCTAGGTCTTCCAGCATTCTTTCCACAAATTCTTCAGTCAGCAGGATCTGCAAAAGGGAGACAGAGTTTTATTCTTTTATGCTCTAAGCTTTACCTAATTGCCAGGCAACAGACTCCTTTCTAGTGCTCAGAGAAGGAACTGTACAGTGTTGTTCATCCAGCAATTCACAAAGGCTTGTAGGTCTCTCTACTTTTTCTCTTATACCTAGAAAAATGCTACAATTATAAGGGAATCTAGTTGACTCATCAATTATCTTTCTGTGTCAAAAACAAAAGGCTTTGATTCAAAGGGGAAGAGATGCTAAGAATGGTGAAAAGGGATCATATTATCAGAAAAGGAAAGCAATAGGAGAAAAAAAATATGCGTTTGTCAGATACCAAAATCTAGCCTTAGGATTCAATGAACCGACAGGAGGAGGAGGAGGAGCTATTGTTAGCTTCAGAACACTCTCTACCAATAAATTAAACACTAACTTTTAAAAACTGTCTTTATTAAACTATGCTCACAGTAGTAGGGTACACCCCACAGCTGATGAGAACTCTGAGGCAAAGGATGCATCTACGAACACCTCAAGTTGAGATAGTTTCTCCTGAAAGACTCACACCAAACAAATACAGAAGGGTATTCAAGGCATAGTATCATAAGCTCCATATCTCCAGTTCATATCTTCATCCTCAAAAGTTCCTGTGGCAGAGTTTTTAATGAGACTGAATGTAAGCTATTATCTACCATACCTTTTTCATAATGCTTCCTAAATTCAGGCCTGCTCCTGCAGTGAGAGCACTGCATTACACTAGAAATCACATACATTTGATGCGCATGATATTAAAGGTGACATCTGCAGCAAATCAACATCACAGGCTGTTGTAGCTCTAGGCACCTCATTTAATTTCTTCTGGGATTTAGAGGCTTAGAACTTGAAATTGAACAAATAAGCCCTGTTCTTTGAAAAAATTTCAACTTGAACCGAGTGCCATCTTTTGCGAATATTTAACGGCTCTTATCAACAGGACACTGTGGGAAGACTGGAATGAGAGTAGCTGATTTATTCCCCTAAGAAAAAGATTCTCTGTGAGGCAATGATGGGAAAAGCCTACGATAAACAGAGGCCACATTAAATTGTTTAGCACACGTTCAAAACTCTCATCCAAGAGGACATTTTCTCCCAGGAAATCTTTCAGCTGCAACTTAGGCAGCAGACAGGCCATGCAGTATCAAATGGCATTTGCTATGGGGCTTTTCAAACGCCACATTTCCATAGTTTTGGCAGCATTGTACAAATAGTTCCCACCCGCCAGCCTGCTGTAACTGGTTTCTCATGCTGGGACATGGTCTGCCTTTGTATGATGTCTGTTTGCAAAACACAAACACACAGGCTTACAACTTTGCTCCACCTTCAGCAATTCATGAAAAAAAAATGCCCATGCTAGAATTTTCATGCGGTATACAATTCCAACAAACTGGTGAAGTTTCACAATTTCCAACTACTTGGGATATGGAACTTGAGCTACTAGATATGTGATTATATTTTGCCAATAAAATAGTTAAGAAAAAATGTACACCAAAGGTCACTTAAGTTTGGCTAAAACACAGGGACCCAGATATGAAGGATTATGGAATTACTATGAATTTCTGTATAAAAAAATGCTGACACTGAACATCCTATAAGAACATTATGAATGTATGAAGCTGCTTTATACTATGTCAAACCATTGACTGATCTACTCCAGTACTGTCTATATTACCAACATTGCAGTGGCTCTCCAGGATTACAGAGAGTCCCAAGCCTAACTTGATGATGCCAGAGACTGTGCCTGGGATCTTTGGCTCACAAAATGGGTATCCCAGTTGCAGACCTGGCCAGATCCACAGATCACCATCCCTAGTGCTGCCTCCCCACCCCTGCCATGTTCCCCACATCTGCTCCATTTGGAGCCGTAACACAGGGGCAGGTGGGTGGGGCTGCTCATGCTGCTCACCTCTGAGAGAGGCGATCTGCCTCTGCACTGCCCCCCAACTCCACCGGCATGGTACTGGGGGCATTTGCCCCTCCCACAATAAAGGTAGGACTGGGTTATCCTGCAATTGAGCTACAGCCTCCCCCAACATAACATCTCTGTTGAATCAAACAAGGGATTCATCTAGTCCAGTGATTCCCAATCATTTAAACACTGGTATCCACTTTTTAAAAATGATGCTCTTATTGGGACCCACCTAGCTTTACAAGACTTAAAACCAAAACAGTGTCACCTTACAAGCTGATTAAGCCTCTGTTTTTACCATTTTTACTAAGATAGGGAGGCCACCTTCTGGCACATTTGTTGAGCTCCATGTTCATTGGAACAGGATTATTCTGGTATTTGTATTCCCTTTGGCCTTGTATTCCCTTTCGCCTGGCCTTTGACAGGAGCCAAGGCACGTTTGCCTACTCATGAGTAAACACGCACATGCAGCTCCATTTCAGTTTTCATGGGACTCAAAGCATTTTCTTTGCCAGCTTGAAGAGGATGACAACTTCCTTCTGGAGTGATTTTTGGGGCCTGAGTTCATCAGATTTGGACCATTCTGGTGGCATTATGTGCCTCTTGGCCAGCCCTTTGAAGTGAACCGAGGCACATTTGTCTACTCACACAGGGCTCAGTTCCACTTTACATAGGGCTCAATACATTAATGGGCTCTCAATTAGTCAGTTGCAATTTTATGACCCACCAAAAATCAGGTTGTTCACCCAGTTTGGGAAACAATGATCTAGTCCAATATCCTGCTTCCCACAGTGGCCAGCCAGATGCTTCTATGGAACTCACTGCAGGGCATAAAGACAACAGGCTCTCTTGCTCTTTGCACCTCAGCAATAGGTATTTTAAATGGTATTCCACCTAGCAGTGCCATTTAGTCATCACAGCCAAAACCCAATGAAAGGCCTGTCCTCCATAAATTTGTCAATTCTATTTTAAAGCCATCTAAGCCTGCAACCATCACATCTTATGCCACTGGATTTAATAAAATAAAGCCTTTTTGTGAAGAAGCACATTCATTTATCAATCCTGAATTTACTCTCCATTTCATTAGGTAAACCTGAGTTCTAGTATCATGAAAGAGGGAAAGAAAAAAAATCTTTGTCTACTTCCTCCAATAGACAATTGTATAAACTTCTATGATAGCTAGGGCTTTTCTGTTCTTTAACTAGCTACCAATTATAACTGCTAAATTTATTCAGGAGTCATAAGTAGAGGATCTTGTAAAATCAAAAAATATACAGGGAGCCCAGGTTTTCTGCAGATCCAACATCCATGGATTCAGCATTGGCAGATGCTGGACTGGCCTCACCCCAAGCCCTGCGAGCCCATCAGATCTGTGCTTTGGCTTTCTGAAGCCTGGAGAGGCTGTGTGCATCTGCCCACGGCCTTTGCGGCCTTTGAATGAAGCCTGGAGCACCTTGCTTTAAAGTGCTCCAAGCTTCAGAAAGCCTCTGGAGATTACCAGAGAACTGCCTTTGGAGGTTTAAAGGGCCCCTGAAATCCAAGGATTCCATCATCCACAGATGTCCCAGAAGCAGAACCGCCACAGATAATGCAGACCTACTGTAATTTCTACTAGAACACCACTGCCTTCTTGAGCAGAAGGTCAGAAGGTCTGGTCGAGAGGGTTAAAGCTGCAGTAATTGCCCGAAGATAAGATCTGAAGGTCACTAGTTTGAAACCACCGGAAGCTTCCGTGTGCGGCAGACCTCGAGAATGCGGGAGCAATCTGATGACCAAGAAAAGCGGTATATAAATACCAACTATTATTATTATTATTATTGATAGCAGCATAAGGTCTTGTATTTCTCTGAATTCAGTTTCTCAGCATTTTTTTTATCATAATCTGACACAGAAAAACATTGATGTTAAGTCCCTTCTTCCAATCAATCTGTATCCACACATATCAGCAAAGTCAGTCATGCTCCAGATTTCATATTTCACATCACTTGGTGCTTATTAAGATTTCTTGCAATGGACGGGACGTTGAAGGGCAACCTATAATTATTCAAACAGCACACACGATCTGGCTATGAAGTCTATGACTTGATGGAATTCAGGCCATCTCAGGCTCAGACTCATCAATCCCTTCTGTTAAATGGAAAGAGGAGAGACCCATCTCTCAGCAGCAGCCCTAGCCACCGTGCTGCCCGGGATCATGCTTGGAGGTGTCCCCACCATGCACTAACCCCCCCCCCAGCCATACTGCTACCTGGAGGAGTTCTGAGGGCCCAAGAGATGCATGCGGCCTCTCTGACTCCTCAGGCGGCCTTTAAACATCACTTCCAGTTTTCACTAAAAAGTGGTAGTGATGTTTAAAGCCTTAGAAGGCCTTCTGAGGGTCAGGAAGGCCACATGCTTCCCCCCACCCAGCTGTGCTATCACTGGACCCCTTGGACTGCCCCAGGAACTCCACTGCTAATTATGGGGTTGCTGTGAGGACAAATGTAATCTGTAGAGCATTTTGCAGATTAGAAGTGCTGCATAACTGGTTATGTTCAGCAGCAGTTCTATCAGCTATAAACCCCACTTTCAGCACAAGCCACTGATAACCATCTCTCCCAAAAAAAATTTAATTACCCACCTCCAATAGGAGTAACCTGGAGAAGAGGCTAAGGAGGAGAGGTTCCCTGACTTACAGGAAATTAATCTTTATAATACATGCAATACATGAGGAAATGAGAGGGGTGAGAAATGATTGTTTTTAAGCATAAAGAGATACATATGCATTCTGAGATAATTTTCTTTGTATGTATTGCAGACACAGTGGCAGGGAATGAAAATGTATTTTCCTTTGATTTTGGTAATTTTTCTTATGCAAACCTTCACAAGCTCATCATACTCTAAAAGAACAAATAATGTGAAAGTTGAAGCTTCTTTTCTAAACAAATTTAAAAGTGATGGTATGACTGGAATGTCCAACTTATAACCTTTGTCTCAGTGCTTGGAGAAAGTCACTGCAGTTTGACTCTAGGACAAGAGATTTAAAGACAGACAAGGTAACACCATAGGTCTGGTTGCCAGTGCCAAGAAACAGTGAGGAATTCCTTAGGATGCTTTGTGTAACTACATAAAAAGCTGGTGTTCAGAAAAACTTGGCTGGGCAGCAAGATATTTTCTGGCAAAGTAATACACCAAGCTGTGAATACTTAGGGTCTATCAGACCAGCTGTTTTTCCCCTTCCCCTACATCTTGTTCTGTAGGCACTGTTGTTGGGCTCCTCTTCCAGTTTCTTTCCATGGGAAAGCAAGTGCCTAATTAAAGAAGTCCTCACTTTGTCTGCAAATATTACTATTGAGATCTGGTCAGGACTAATCAGGAACATTATCTCCTCCTCGCCAGTTATCTACAGGAAAGCAGCTTTTTCTTCTTCTTTACAACAGCAAACTGCATGTGTCCCACCTTATTCCACATGACAGACTTCAGCTATTCTTCACATGTGGATCTCCTTTTATGCTGTCTGGTGACACCAAAGTTCAGGGCCAGCCCTATTATACAGAGTGAAGTGAGTCACCTAGGGTGGTGAGAAGTGGGATGCATGGCAGATTTGGAGCAACCCACTCTCCATTTGCTCACTTCTGCTATAGCCAGCAGCACCATTCTAGGCAGCCCAACTCTATGGGCAGAAACTTCTCCTGTTCCCACTTCCTGTTTCAACTGCGCATGGGAGGAGGCACTTCTGAGCCAAGTATTGCTGCTGCCAATGCCACTGTAAAAGCTATCCGTGCCTGCCATTGTATGCAGCAATGCTCTTGTACACAAGTAATCTGGCAGCTAAAGCATGGGAAACATGGTAGGAACAACATCAATGTACTGTTCAATCCCTCACCTATTCACTGAACAACTACCTGAGGGGAAAAGGATGAATATGCATGTGGGGGGATGTCATTGCTAGTAGATCTGTTTGTGCCAACATAGGCCTAGGAAAATATTTGAGCGTGCTTGCCCCTCCTTGGCTAAGGAAGACCAGCTCAGTGTGGGCAAGCAAGGAAAAGACAACTAGAAGCAGGTGGAGCGGTCAGGATAGGCAAGGGTGGGTGTAGTAAATCAGAGGACCACAGGTAAAAAGTGCAGCCACAGCCAGGAAGTAGCAAATCAGTTGTAAGTCAGTGAAGTGAAGTTGAGGCAAGGCTGGGTGGGGTAAATCTACTTTGCTATTCTGATGGGCAATCTATTCTGAGGCTTGGACTGCCAGTCTGGCCTAAAGGGAAGTTTTACAGAGCCAAGGGGACACCTGACTATGACCAAACTGGAATGAACTGAAGGTTTTAGTCCTTCTTGCTTGATAATAGATTAGGATATAGGTGAGGTACTGGAAGCTGTTGAAAGAGCTGGTCTGAAGCGCATGCGCGTAGGTTGCTGAAATGGAAGCCACTCAAGTTCAGCCAGGACACATGTATTATAGGATCAAATATATGCTATTCCATGGTAAAGAAAACCTGATTTAATAAAGTCGCTCAATCTCTAAATAGAGCAGTGGTTCCCAAACTGTGTGTTAGGATCCACCGGTGGGTTGTGAGCTGATTTTTGGTGGGTTGTGAAATGCGGATAGCCAAGGAAAATGTATTGAGCCCTATGGAAACCAAAAGGATCAACATGTGTGCATTACTCAAGAGAAGGTGACCATGCCTTGGTCCACTTCAAAGGGCAAGTCGAGGGGAACACAATGTCACCAGAATAATTCCAATCTGATGAACACTCTCAAGAAAAGTCCCTTCCGGGGCAAGCTGACAAGGAAAATGTATTGAGCCCAACGGAAAGTGAAACTGAACCACATTTGTGCATTTACCCATGAATAGGCAAACGTGCCTTGGCTCTTATAGAAGGCTGGGCAAAGGGGAATGCAAGGCCCACAGAATTGTCCCAATCCAATGACCATGGTGCTCAACAAATGCTCCATAAGATGCGTCTCCCCCTATAAAAAGGGATAAAAACAAAGGCTTGCGGTAAAGAGAAACTTAGTCACATAAAGTTAGGTGGGTCCTGATATTGTGTGGGTCCAGGTGCTAAAATGTTTGGGAAATCCTGATTGCTTTGTGTTTTGCTTGAACAAATATGGGGTGATGTTGTGCATCACATAATATGTGTAAGCAGTCACAAATCCAGGAAAACCATAAAATGCTAAAGGTTCACCTCCAGATATCCTTACTGGAACAGGGTTGTTGTAAAACATGTTAAGTCAACTCTCTCACTTCGTTCAAGTAAAAAGGCAGATTTCTGAGGAAATGACACATCCACAAACGTTTAAGCACTTATTCAGATTACCCACATCACGCAAAGCCCCGGGCAATTCTTGTAAGTAAAGTTGCTATTCATAATGATTTTGTTCCACGCTAGGCAGTTAATAATTTTAATACTATATTATATCAGTTGTATATTGGCAACTAGAAGTTGGTTTTAAAAAAAAAATTCAAATTGGTAGCATAGGGGAAATTTTTTTCTTGCACACACATTCCAAAACTGATTCAAAAAATTGCAAGGGGGATTAAAAAAAAAAAATCCTAAAAAAAAAAAAAGGAGGAAAATACCATATGTATCGCACGCAATTCTCCTGATGAACGTTGCGGCAGTGCGTGCCTCCATGCCAGATTAATCCCCTTCGTGTGTGTTCACACGGGTGCCTCCATGGATGAGAGAGGGTGGGAGAAAGTGTGTCCCCATCCCCCTTTCCCTTTACTTACCAGGAGTGTGGCAAGCAGACTCCCTCCTCCGCAGTGCTTGAAACGAATGGGAGCAGTGAAACAGAAGCAGTCTAGAATGAGGCTGCATGTTATGCTCCTGGGTAAGTTAAAAGAAGGAGGTGAGCTCTAAATTGCCTCTCTCATAGGAACCAAGTAGGCCAGGGAGAGGCAATGTGGAGCTGCAGGAGCTTTCTTTTCCTTTGTTTTATCCCTCCAGCAGCAAGCAGGGTGTTATTGCTGCAATCATCGATCAATCAAAGAGTATCTATATACCGCTTTTCAACAAGAAATTCACAAAGTGGTTTACAGGCAAAAAAATAAAGTTAAACGGCTCCCTGTCCCCAAAGGGCTCACAATTTAAACAAGAACCACCAGCAACAGCAACAAGAAAAGACACTGTGCTGGGACAATTACTCTCCCCCTGCTCAATATAAGAGGAACACCACTTGGAAAAGTGCCTCTTGCCCAGTTAGCAGGGTTGACAATCCTCCTCCAATTGCTCTCAGCAAGTCAGAAGAGTATCAGAACCTGCAGTGGAGCAGCAGGCTGGAGAGAGAGGTGGACGCCAGGCTGGGGGCTCATCTGTTCACTGCCCCTCCAAGGGTGCCACTCTATGCCATTAACTTTTTCCCTTGAGCTACAATCCCAATCAGATTTGGGATCCCCACAGCTGTTATTAAGATAGGAATGATAAGGACTGCTTCACAGAACAATTTTTCCTGCTAAGAGGCAATATCAGGCTCAGAACAGCATCTTCCCATGTGATGTACTCATTTAAAAAAATGGACATTTGTGCCATATTTCTGAAACATGTATATCCTTTCAGTCCCATCATCAAGGCACCCAAGGTGGGTAATATCAATAAGATTAAAAACTACCACTCATTTTTTTATTATTTTTTTAAAAAGGAGTGGAGAATTAGTTAACCCCTGAAGATTGGATGAAACAACCAGTCATAAAAATAATTAAAAAATTGGAGAAAAACAGCAAAAAAACCAGATTATAAATATTCAAGACCTGATCAGGCCATTGGCATGTCAGAAGAACAGTTACTTATATGGCACCAACATCATCAGGAAATGGGCCAAGTAGATCTTCTAAAGCAGAAAGATGATGTACAACATTTTTCTTAGACCAATGGCATTTATCACACACTACATTTCTAGAAGTACACATAAAATGTAGTGTAGGCATGCAACCATCATACATTTAGAAATGCCCAATTATACAGATAAATATATCAAGGTACAAGGATAGATGTTGTTCCCTGCTCCATTTACATATATTAGCAACTGTGTATTTACAACCACATATACAAAGTAGCTACGGTTTTCCCTTCACTGAAATAATTTAACTTGAAATAATTTAAATAGTTTGGGTCTTAATATAATGAACTGAAAAATAAAGGCTGAGGGTGAGTATCAAGAAACAGAATATGATATTTCCATTTAATGGTTCAATGCTGTTTAAAACTTCTGCATTGTCCAGATGTGGTCACTATGAGAAAACCTGCCCATCACAATGGATTCTATCTGCTTGACCCAGCATGGCTGTTTTTATGCTCACCTGAAACATTTACTCTGCCTCTCAGAAAGAGGTTTGCATTATCTTTAGAAAGAGCTGCTGATGCTTTTGGCAGCCATTATTCCAGAGGAGGTGAGCCCGTTGCAGGAAGCCTTTGATCATGTACAGCATTAGTACGAGTGTTATACATCAGAGACACTGCCACGGTAACTAACATACAAACAGAAGCTTAGTGCTAACAAATGAGACTTCTTGCTTACGTTTGCACCTTTGTGGCTCAAAGTGATTTTCTTATTGAACACTACTGGAGACAGTGGAAGGTGTTAAGAAATTAAGCTAGGCTGACATAAGGAATTCTGAAGTTTTGTGCAGCTCATCAGCAAGTATAAAAAAACTGAGTATGTGAAAAAGTGACTTCAGGAGTTCTAGAATTTAATGCTAAAAAATCCTGACATCTGCCCCTCTCCCCAAGCTAAAACTTTGTTATCAGAATACATTATGCAAATTGTGTAACACTAATTTGCACTCTTCTTTCTGTTAGCCATTTTGGGAGAAAAGGCAGGTGCTTAAACAATTTGGAATTGTGCGTTCAAAATTACTGTTAGGGATCTGAACACGGTCTCAGAAAAGAAGCTGCATGCAACAAAGTAAATGGAGAAAAAACCTGGTGTGTAACAGCAAAGACAGCAGGTTTAAGGGATCCTAAGGATGACTCTAAACTGTGCTGAAAGCAGAACTCTCACCCATGATCAATGGCTGTGAGTGCGGGCTGTGAGTGCGTCCTGGAACTAAGTTCCTTCTGGAACCAAGTGCCTGGTAGGTGAGTTAAGCAGCTGTGCGAGTTCAGCAGCAGGGTGAGGAAGCCAGGGCCCCAAAACACTGCCCTTCAGCTTACGTGAGGAGTAGCCAATTCCCACATCTAATATAGCTATGCAAGCAGACAGACAGCAACGGGGTGGGGGCTATCCGGTGTATTGCACTGAGTGCCATATGTATGACTATATGCCTCTTGGGCATAAGTCGTGGGTGTGTCCTTGCTGCAAAGAGCTCCAAGCACTCAGGGGACAAGTCTGCTCCCTAGAGTCCTTGGTTGCGGACCTGGAGAAGCAGAAGCAGGTAGAGAGGGACCATGGTGAGACTTCTGAGGACTTGCAGGCTTCGGCCCACCCTCAGAGGGGCAGCCCCTTGGCTGCTGGGGTAGGAAGTCTCAGGGCTGGAGGACGTCACTCTGGAAAAGAAGGAAACAATACTCCAGGGAGGACCTCTTCTTCAGGTGATGGGCCCATATCCAGTTGCACTAAGAATGCTCCTTGGCGGGAGGGGGCTTCTTGTAGTGGGAACTATTCCTATAGTTAGGAATATAGAGAGGGGGGTCTATGACGGATGTGAGGACCGCATGGTGACATGCCTGCCTGGTGCGAAGGTTGTGGACATCATGTCTCGTCTAGATAGGTTGGTAGAGAGTGCTGGGGAGGAGGTAGCAGTTGTGGTGCATGTTGGCACCAACGATGTGGGGAAATGTAACCAGGCAGTCCTGGAGGCCAAATTTAGGTTGTTAGGGAGAAAGCTGAAAACCAGGAACACAAAGGTAGCATTCTCAGAAGTGCTGCCTGTTCCACGCGCAGGGCCAGGTAGGCAGGTGGAGATTAGAAGTGTTGGGACGAGGGGTTTAGATTCGTTAGGCACTGGGGAGCGTTTTGGGGCAAGCCAAGCGTGTATAAGAAGGACGGGCTGCACTTGAACCAAAATGGAACCAGACTGCTGGCGCATAATATTAAAAAGGTAGCAGAGCAGCTTTTAAACTAAACCTGGGGAAAAGCCAAGTGTCATCCGGTTCAGGACTCCTCAACCCTAGGGAATAAGGGTGGTGAGGTGACAGAAGAACAAGGTAATGATAGTGTAGGAATTAGGAGTAGAAGCGTGATGGGAAGTGACAGTGAGTTCAGCAGAACAAGAGACTGTAGAGCTAAAAGTGGAAACAAGCAGTCCTTTAGGGACCCCATATATAGGTGCTTTTATACTAATGCTCCGAGTCTTCGAGCAAAGATGGGAGAATTGGAATGTTTAGTGGCTAGGGATAATATTGACACAGTGGGCATAACAGAAACCTGGTGGAATGCGGAGAACCAGTGGGATACCACAATACCAGGCTATAAACTCTACAGGAGGGACAGGGAGGGGCATGTTGGAGGTGGGATGGCCATCTAGGTCAAAGAAAGGATAGATTCCAGAAGCATAGAGGTTGAAGCATAGAGGTCTGACTCCACCAAAGAAGCATTGTGGGTTAAACTATTAAGTCCAAGGAGTGATGTAACAGTAGGTGTGCCCCCCAGATCAAAAACCTGAAAGGGACCTTGAGATGAGGAAACTAATTAGGGAGGCATCAAAGAAGGGCAGGATTGTGGTCATGGGGGATTTTAATTATCCCCATACTGACAGGGTCAATTTGTGTTCTAATCAAGAAAGGGAGACAGGGTTTCTTGACATGCTAAATGATTGTGCCTTGGAGCAACTTGTCATGGAGCCCACCAGAGGCCAGGTGACTCTGGATATAATACTGCGTAACACCCAGGACCTGGTTAGGGATGTCTATGTTACTGAGCCATTAGGGAACAGTGACCATGCTGCGATCTGTTTCGCCATGCATGTTGGGGGTAGTGTGCCAAATACATCTGATACAAAAACCCTTGACTTCCAAAGGGCAGACTTCACACAAATGAGGAAACTAGTTAGGATGAAGTTAAAAGAGAAGGTGAAAAAAGTCCAAACACTTGAGAAAGCATGGGGGTTGTTTAAAATAACAGTAGTAGAAGCTCAGGGGAAGTGTATCCCACAAAGAAAGAAGGGCTCAGCTAAATGCAAGAGGGTGCCAGCATGGGTGACGAGCGAAGTTAAAGAGGCTGTAAAAGGCAAGGAAGCTTCCTTCCGTAAGTGGAAGTCTTGCCCAAATGAAGAAAATAAAAAGGACCATAAACTCTGGCAAAAGACATGTAAGAAGGTGATATGGGAGGCCAAGAAAGACTGTGAGGAACGCATGGCTAGCAACATAAAGAGGAATAATAAAATATAAATATATAATTTATATATATATTTATATATAGGAAAATATATAAAAAAGTTTTAAATATATTAGTAGGAAACCTGCCAGAGAGGCAGATGGCCCGTTGGATGTTGAGGGAGGGAAAGGGGAGATAAAAGGGGACTTGGAAATTGCAGAGAAATTAAATGAATTCTTTGCATCTGTCTTCATGACGGAAGACCTTGGGCAGTTATCATTGCCTGAACAGTCCCTTTTGATTAGGGAACTAAGTCAGAAAGAAGTTAAAAGAGAGGATGTGTTAGATTTAATTGATAAATTAAAGATAAATAAGTCACCGGGCCCAGATGGCATTCACCCAAGAGTTATTAAGGAGCTAAATAATGAAGTTGCTGATCTCCTGACTATAATAAGCAACTTGTCCCTTAAAACTGCCATGGTACCAGAGGACTGGAGGATAGCAAATGTCACACCAATCTTTAAAAAAGGGAGGAGGGGGGACCCAGGAAACTATAGGCCGGTCAGCCTCATGTCCATTCCAGGTAAGATGGTGGAAAGTCTCATGGAAGACAAAATCCTAAAACACATAGAAGACCAAACCTTGCTGGGGGAGAATCAGCATGGCTTCTGTAAGTCTTGCCTCACAAACCTTTTGGAATCCTTCGAAAAGGTCAACAGGCATGTGGATGTTGGTGAACCAGTAGATATTATATATCTGGATTTTCAGAAAGCATTTGACAGTCCCTCTCCAAAGGCTGCTGAAAGAACTTCACAGTCAGGGAATAAGAGGTCAGGTCCTCTTGTGGACTGAGAATTGGTTGAGGACCAGGAAACAGAGAGTGGGGATTAATGGGCAATTTTCACAGTGGGAGAGGTGAAGAGCGGTGTGCCCCAGGGATCTGTCCTGGCACCAGTGCTTTTTAACTTATTCATAAATGACCTGGAGACAGGCATAAGCAGTGAGGTGGCCAAATTTGCAGATGACACTAAACTTTTCCGGATGGTGAAAACTAGAAAGGATTGTGAAGAGCTCCAGAAGGATCTCTCACAACTGGGAGAATGGGCAATAAAATGGCAGATGCGTTTCAATGTAAATAAGTGCAAAGTAATGCATATTGGGGCAAAAAATCAAAAATTCAAAAAAAGGTTAATGGGTTCTGAGCTGTTAGTGATAGACCAGGAGAGAGATCTTGGGGTGTTAGTGGACAGCTCAATGAAAATGTCGACCCAGTGTGCAGCGGCAGTGAAGAAGGCAAATTCCATGTTAGGGATAATTAGAAAAGGGATTGAGAATAAAACAGTCAATATTGTATTGCCATTGTACAAGGCAATGGTAAGGCCACACCTGGAATATTGCGTACAGTTTTGGTCTCCACATTTCAAAAAGGACATAGTGGAATTAGAAAAAGTATAGAAGAGAACAACCAAAATGATTACTGGGCTGGGGCACCTCCCTTATGAGGAAAGGTTACAGCGTTTGGGGCTCTTCAGTCTAGAAAGAAGGCGCCTGACGGGGGACATGATGGAGACATACAAAATTATGCACGAAAGGGATAGAGTCGATAGAGGGATGTTCTTTTCCCTCTCACACAATACCAGAACCAGGGGACATCCTCTAAAACTGAGTGTTAGGAGAGTTAGAACAAACAAAAGAAAATATTTCTTCCCCCAGCGTGTAATTAGAATGTGGAACTCCTTGCCGCGAGATATGGTGATCGCATTGGGCCTAGATGCCTTTAAAAGGGGATTGGATAGATTTATGGAGGAAAATTCCATTACAGGTTACAAGCTATGATGGGTATGTCCAGTCTGAGATTAGCTGGCCGCTCATCATGAGGGCCGGGTAGGATTTTTTTCTGTCATCCAAATTGGCCAAGGATGGCAGTTTTTTTGCCCAGACTGATGAGGGAGGGATGGGTGTTCAGTAGGTTACATGATTTACATTGTGCTTAATAAAGTTAAAGCCCAACCTCAGTCTGGTGTCTTCCTTGGAGGTGGTGCAAGGGTAATAGTCTACTTTAAAATGCCAGATGCAGGGGAGTGGCAGCAGGACACAAGTATCTGGTTATCTTGCATGGTCCCTGAGGCATCTAGTGGGCCAGTGTGAGATACAGGAAGCTGGACTAGATGGGCCTTTGGCCTTATCCAGCAAGGCTTTTTCTTATGTTCTTATGTTGTTTCTTAAGAAGGATGTATGTTTGTAAATAACGTACCACCAATGCATTCTGGAGGCAGAGGGGCATAAATATACCCATCATGAGAGCCACTTTAAAAAGTAGCAATATATGTCTTAAAAAGGAGAGATTCTAGGAATTCTGAAGCAGCAACAGGATTATGCTCTAGATATCCTGCCCTGTCCTGTAATGCCCTGCGCTAGATACCCTGCCCTGTAATCTGCACCAACGACAGTTATGTACATTTCTATTGCCCCGGGTCTCACTACTTAGATACTAAATGAGAATCCCCAAGACTTACAGTTGCCCGGCAGATAGTCTGTGTGACTCCCAGAGAAGTATGATAAAGGCACATTATAATCCATTTGCTTCCTTCATTGTTCTGCCAAGATATGGCCACATAACCAGGAAGAACCAATTGTGCAAACAATATGGGCAAACTAGACCCTATTGGAAGACTAACCCTCAACCTGCTAAACCTGTGCCATTGGACAACAATTATTGGATGAATGTCATTTTAGCAGTCTGCTGAGAGAAGACATCCATGCAGATCACTACAAATCCTAACCCTTTGCCAAAACCAAGACAATCATGGGGCTAACCTAGAATGTTTTGCACACCATGCATAGCAAATATATTTTGTTTTCTGGTACAGACAGGATGATTATCTGAGAGTGAGGGAGCAGTCAGCAGTGCTCTTGTCATGAATCTCCTGATGAAGTTCAGGTACTACTAGTTCCCAAGAGTCACAAGAGGTGATGGATCATTTTGAATCATCAGGCACTGCCACCGGTGCCTGATGAATCGAAATTGTTCTCCCAAGGACTTTGGATCAACTTCCTGCTAACATCCTGTCAACAACCTAGTGGATCTTTGGAATAGAGCAATGGCTTGGGGATTTGATACAATTGGTCTTAGGCATTCTCTTCTTGCCATGAAAGCCACAATAATTCTCTGATTCTACAGAAGCTTGAGGCAATAAATCAATCAGGATAAAGACTAGAACACAAAATGAAGAAAAGCTTGCAACGAGCCCAATCTAACACCTTTGTTCCATCAGGCTTTTTATGCAAGGTATGGTGGTTTCCTAGGTTTACATTATTACTAACTTGTCCTTACCCAGCGTTGCCCAGGTATTTATGTATCCCAAGCTTCTATTAGATAGAAAAAGGAATGAATTCTATCTATAGTGTAAAATCGAAGTAATTTCATGTATAGGAAATTAAAAGTATAAGTACAGTATAAAAATTATAAAGTGAAATCTTTTACAAATTCACTATAATATTAATTCAAAACTTGATTATAAACAACATTTTTGGTTTCACCTCCAGGAGCAAGAATAAATAAATTCTTGGGTGAACCCACCCTTGAGCAAGCAACAGAAAGTTGTCCGTGGGAGAAACATGGTGATCTCAAATCCACTCCGCAGTACTTAATAGACTGCCCCTGTGACTTTTTGATCATGACCGAGAATGCAAGTCTCACTGGAAATTGCAATCTCTTAAAGTTAAAAGGGAGATCCATCGGAATGAGTGGTATCCGTGGGAAAAAAACTGTTTCACCCTCTCCCTTTCCTGTTAAGGTAGTGGCTTCAATTACATTACCCAGCATCTTCTTGACACACAGCCTTGTGCCATTGCAAAGTTTTGGCGGGTTGAGGTTCCGTAGTAAAATAATTGGAGATCCCACTGTAAGTAAAAGAGGATGTGGTGGCAATCCAGCCGGATCAAGTGAGTTTAGGAAGTCTGATGGGAAACTGATGACCTCATAGGCATCTACTACGGCATCTACAGACTCGTATTTAGTGACTACGCCTGGTAACATGGCAAGTATTTGATTGGAATCCAAGACCTGGGCATAATGATTTCTAAAAATTTCCAGAAGGTTCTACAGAGTTCTATTCGACTACACTCGGGCTTAAATGTCATTGGGACTGAATTGATAGATTCTATTAATCAGCTTAGCAACCTCGAAAACTATGGATTTGACACTAATGTCGGTCATTTTGAACATTTTATTTTTCACCCCTTCTCACCCCCCATGCTGATGGGGGCTGAACGTGGACTTAAATGGCATTGGGAGTGTCACCATTCATCTCAGCGACCCCGAAAACTATGGATTCGACACTAATGCCGGCCGTTTTCGATTATGTTTACATGTCACCCCCTTGTCACTCCCACCCCTAGGGGTGCTAGGGGTGTCTTATCCCCGCAGTATTTCTTTCCAGAGTGTAAGGCATATGTGTACCAAGTTTGGTGTAAATCACTCCAGGCATTCCAGAGTTATGCTGGAACATATATATGCGCGCGCGTGCGCGCGCACACGCACACACTCATTTATATATATATATACACTAGCTTTTTGTGACCCGGCGTTGCCCGGGGGGACAAATTATCCCA
>JAJKFI010036418.1:0-65837 GCA_029204185.1 Lerista edwardsae
ATTGAAGAATAAAACTAGCAAAGTTGGCTGTGTTTGTATTCCCCCCCTTTGCTTTGTGCTAGCTTTTTATTTGTATGGGTTTACTACTACTACTACAACATCATCATCATCATCATGGAGTATTCGAAAAAAGCACACACACCCCCGCAGTCTGAAACGATACAGTCCATTCTACCCCCTCACTATGCTGCATGTATAGACCGGGTGGTGAAGGCAAGGAACACTTGCAGCATCCAAGAGATGGGAAGGATGCAATAATCTTTGTCCTCCCACAGAGAAGGAAAAATGAGAGTTTAATTCATAAATAAAACTTACCCCCTCCACCCCTACTTTGCCTACGAAGAGGTCAGAGTGTTCCCAATAGGTCTTCCAACCAGGCAGACCTGCTTAGCTTCAGCAGCAGAATGACACATTCTGAGCCTTCAGACACAATCTCACCAATCACAAAAGTCAATTACACAAGATAAGGAAACATATGAAAATGTTGTCATCTTCTATACATACGCACATGCACACACACTTTCCCACTCCCTTATGCATCATGTTGTATTAGTCCGTTTCCAAACATGGTGCTTTATTTAATTTTAAAAACATGTATAATACGTAATAACGTTGGGCACTTTACAAATAAGATCTGGTGGCAGTGGTGGTAACAGAATACACAGGCTTGCCCCGGTATCTGCTCGGGTTCCATTCCAGACCCCCACCGTAGATACCTGAAACCATGGATACTGGTGACCCTTTTGAAAGATAGGGGAACATCAGTTGTTTTACTGCAACAAGGTTAAAAAAAAAAGGTATTTGTTTAATGTTCTCCTATCTTTTTAATAAGTGTCCCAGTATCCATAGTATCTGTGGATAACTAAAACCTTAGATACCGAATCAGTGGATACCAAGGCACGCCTGTACTTGATTTATCGAGACTGCAGAATTTGGCTTTATTTAAAAAAAAATTAGGGCTGTTACCCATAGGAGTTTCAAATATATTGGTATCTGCATGAGTTATGAAAAATATATATACTTCCTTGATTTTTAGACAGTACATATTTATTTACTTTCACATTTTTATACCAGTCTTCCTCCAAAGGAGCTCAGTTCTGCCCCTTCTTTGACCTCACAACAACTTTGTTAGGTAGGTGAGGCTGAGAGATAATTGGGCTCTCCCAAGGTCACCCAAGGAGTGTCATTGCTGAATGGGGAACTGACCCTGGATCTTCCAGGTCCAAATCAAACACCAGAACCAACCACATCATCCTGACTAAATATGTCCTACCTTAGGAGAGACATTCCTTCGTATGTGTGAGAAAGAAATGGCAATGCTTTTTCTAAGATGATACCAATTACATATGACCTGGAGCACACCCCAGGTAAGCTGCTCCTGTGCCAGCCGAGTTCAGCTAGCAAAGGGGGTATTCTGAGTCAGGGGACGGCCAAAAAGTGATGGGGGAGGGCATTCCAGGGGGGGGGCCAGCCCTGGGTGGGGGATGGACGGGATGAAACACCCGTCCCCTGGCTGTGTGGCCCCGATTCCGGCCATGTGGTGTGCTTGAACCTGTGCCCACTACATAGCAGGCACAGACTCAAGTGCCTGGCGCCTACCCTGGAGCACGGGGTCAACCTTGCCCTGTGGAGGCTCCAGCCTGCTCCCAACCTGTGCTAGATACAGCGCAGGTCCGCCAGCCTGCCTGTTCCAGAGCAGTTTAGGATTGCGCCTTTATAGTGCTGCTCTGTTACCTGGTGGTACCTCTTTTAAAAAGAAAACAAAAATGGTTAATATACAGAATTTTTATAACTAACCAATTAACTGACTAAACACTGCAGCCTCATTTTGAATGCAAAATTTAAGTTACTGTGACACAGAATTTGAGCCTGTTTTACCACAGAGCAGACAGTGCTACATAAATGTAATTGGAGGAATATTTTGCCCCTAACGGATCACTTCTGTATTATATCCTTTGTTAGGGGAAAGGAAAAAGAGATGTGCCTATGACCTACTCAAGCTGTATCATATTCCAGCCAGAACAAAATCTTCACACAGGAAAGAGCAAGCACAGACCTCAAGAGGAAGGGAAAAGCAAAGTATTTTAGTCAACTCGAAGTATTCTATTTCCTCTCTCTGTGGTAGCCTCACGCTGCAGGTCTGATGGTATTATTATCAGATAGGAAAATATACACCCCCAGAGTCAGTTCCTGTACGGTGTGGGGAGCTAAAGTGGTCGCAGTTACCAGTCCCAAAATGGGACTAGTTTGAATTCCCTGCTCAAAAGCTTAGCTTGGATCAGCGCTGGGCACTTCCAGTCACAATGGCCAAGGGCACACTCCCCACAACACATACACAGAAGAATCTGCAGAGATTTGCCCTTAATTCTCTCAATGCGTTTAATCCTCTTCAGGAAGAAAAAAAATATCTGCCTAGTTACAAACAAAGTAAGGGGTGGACAAGTTAACTGATCAGAACAAGCAGAAAAATTGCTGGGAGAAGGAAAGAACAGCAGCAAAGACCAATTTTGAGGGGATTATTACTATTATAAACTGCCACTTGGGGATTATAATCAAGTAATTAATTCTGGGGTGGGGTGGGGTATTAAATGCACTGCAGGGAAAGACCACCACCTCCCCATCAACTGGTGTGAAAAATTTGGAGCCTTCCCCTTCCCCTTGATTTTACTGTTTTTCTTAATGTCTCCAACCCCTCAGGCCTCATTAACACCTGCATAAAGTTGGGAGGAAATAGCTGGGAGCCTGCTGTAAGCACAGCAGAAAAATTGGGTGGCCTCTGCTTTCATTGTCTTAAGGGACATGCTTGCAGACTGTCTCTTTGAGAAAGAAACATTTCTACTCCCCCCTCAAAAGCTTCCTGGGTTTGCTTTTCCTCTGGAATTTTTCCCCCTCTAAGAGTGCTACGAACTTTGCTGTTTCCTCACTCAGAGAATTTGCAAAATTATTGGGGATTTTACAAATGAGCAAGCAGAGCAAGCTGCTCAATAAAACCCACAGTTGTTTCCAAGAAGCCCAGCTCCTCTACAAGTTAATTAAGCTCTGCAAAAGCCCGAGCTATGAAGACTAGTATCTCAAACAGAGTTTAAAAAAAAAGAATTAGAAGCTTGTTGGCCTACAAATATGGCAAAGCAAACTATCTCACAACTTAACTTTTAAACTTCTATTTAGAAATGGGACCTGAATAAATGCAATTGCTAAAATCTCAGAGCCACCCTTTTTTATGCTCTTTCCTGTCAGTGCCAGCCAAGCAGCGAAATTACTGCATACCCCTCAGCTGGTTCCTCGTTATGGAGGGGGGGGGGATATCGCTCATTCGGCAACGTTCTCTCCCAGTGTTTTTTTAAGAGATGGAGGAGCTGGAGAAGTGGCAGCAGCATTTGCAACGCTCATGAGAGAAGATCTAAAATAGAAGAGCTTTAAAATAGAAAGGCAAATGTGGGAGGTAGAAATGTGCAGCACAACTGAGTCTATTCCAGGCAAGCTAGAAACCATGACTCTTCAGACATCTCGGCCCTTAAATTGCTGGAGGAGGCCATGCACTAAGGAAGGAGAACGCTCTCAAGTCGAGTGTTGACCATAGCCAAAGGGCCTCAGTCCAGGACAACATTCCCTCCACATGTGATGGATTGGGGAGGGGGGGGGGGGCTTTGCCGCATGGATAAAGGTTGCATTGCTATTCACCCACTTCCTTCTACAATCATGCAACTCTGACACAAAGGAAATACACCCCCCACCCCAAAAAAATCTTTTAAAGATGCACCTAATTGTATGGCATGGGACGGGGAAGGAAAATCTTACTACTCTTCAATATTTGAATAGATAGCCTGAAAAGATATGCATCAGATGGACTGTAGTCTTTGAAAACCTATTCTGAAATGAATTGGTTACTCTTTAAGGTGCTGCAAAACTCTCTGTTGCTATTCAACTGTCACAGGGGAGCACATAGTCCTGGTTAAAAAATGAAAAAGGCTAACAAAAAGGAAATTCACAAGGGGGTGGAGGGGCAGAAAAAGCAGTGCTGCTGGTCACTATAATCATCCAACAGGTACCAGTGACATTTGCACAAACACACTCCACATAGCAAGAACAATGGGTGTGCTATCTGGGGAAGTACACTCAGTCCTTGTTATCCACTAGAGTTAGGTTCCTGGAAATCCTTGCAGATAGCAAATTCGCAGATAATGAACCATTGATCCTATGAGATCAATGGGGTTAGCTCAAGGGTGCCTTATCTGCTGTCAGAAGAATCCAGCAGAGACCCTCAGGAAGCCAGCAGAGTGCAACAGGAAATGCCAAACAATCTCTGAATGTTGCAGAGGCCTTCCAGAGGTTGCAGGGGCCTTCAGAATGGTGCTTGTGACCAATACAGACCCCTTAAACATGGCCAGTGAACGCTTCTGCCAGCCATTTCAAAGGGGTCAGTGCTTGTATTAGGTGCCATTCTGAAAGTCCCTGAAGCGTAGTGAACAATGAGGACAGAGGTGCCAATAACGGGGTAAGCAGCAATTCTGCCCCTCATGGATAAGTGAATTTGCAGATACTGAATTTGCATATAAAGAGCACTGCCCATATTAAATTTTCCCCAGCAAACAATGCATTATCCACAACTAAAGCACAAGAGGTGTGACCTTTCTGCCACAAATGCACACATTGTGCAGAAAGCCTTTAGGAAAACATCTGTGAGACTTGGGTTTTTATGCAAGTGTGCAACAAACAATCTCTGAAATGATGGAGGGGCGAATTGCATGTTCAGCATGGTACTCAAATGGCCCCCTCTCACCTTCAGACCCCTCCTTCTTTTTACACCTCAGCACAATGTCATGCTTCCACATAACAGTAATTATTGACACAAATAACATATATTTAATTTTCAAAAAAGCTTCTATTTCTAATCAGATGTTCTCTATGCAATGAGTCATTTTGACTGATTGTTCCCAATAATCCATTCCCAATAATTCTGGACTAATTATTTATTTCAAATATTCTTATCCTGCTTCTCCTTTGCCACAACACTAAATACACACACTTAAAATACAACACTCAAACGAAAACAACAAATCCATTACAATAGAAAACAAAATGGAAAAACATCAATCTCATAGAACATCTCAACAGCCAAAATTCCTTTTGAATAAGGTTGTTTTGCTTTCTTTCTGGAAAGCAATGAGAAGGAACACTGTAACTCATCTAGAAGGGCATTCTAGAGCCTTGGAGCAACAATGAATTCCTTCTTCCCAAATTGCAATTATTATTCTAGCATCAAACGTGCTACCAACTCCTAGTCCCATTCATTCTCTCAAGACCCCTGTGCGGGTAGTTTATTAGTACCATTTATAGAATGGAATCAATTTTCCAGGAGATCTAGAATTAAATCCAGATCTCTTAAACTGGCACCCAAATTCTGTACTGGGCGGTATTCTATAGTAGACAAAATCCATCTCAAATAATAATTTCTTTGCTGGATTATACCAAAAGATCCTTCCACAACCAACCATGACAAGCAAATGCTCCTGAGAAGCTCACCGACAGGGCATAATAGTCAATAGTCAAGAATGGAACCACCATGTTCAGAAACAATGGCCGCCTAATAGGACAGCTATTGGTTAAAATAGCTATTGATCTCTCTTTCATGGGTATGCCATGCACCCTAAATGCAAACATTTTAATAGTCTGAGTACTCATGGAATTTGTTTCTTAGGAAATAAAAGTTAACTCTACCTGGTAGCAACGTTTTAAAAAACTGGCTCTATCTTTGAAAACCTACACACATGTAATTTATATCCTTACATTTGGAAGAAAAAGAATTTGAAATTAGAGAATTGGAATTATGGGCTGTTTAGTCAAAGCATTTTTAAAAAGTAAATATGAGCAGTTTCCTGTGAAATGGCATCAAGTGAAACAAGTAAAAGTCAAGCAAGTGAAAGCACACAAAATCTAGTCTCCATACCTGCCCTTATGCACCATGACTATGGTCGATATCAGTGGTTCCCAAACGTTTTAGCACTGGCACCCACTTTTTAAAATGTCAAGTCTATCAAGACCCACCTAGGGTTAATGAGATTTTTTAAAAAGGGGGCTCTAGAATTGTTTACTTACAACTAATAATAACCAGAAAAAGATACTAAAACATTTCTCTCTCTACATTTACACAGGCTCGCAAACTGCAGGAATTTAGCTCCTTTCAAACTACAGGACCTGATCTCTTTGCAGAGTGATTAGCAGCTACCTGATTTCTCAGAGATGGAAGTAATTATCTCAGAGATTGAGGTAATTATCTTTCCAGACTCTCCTGGGACCCACCAACAATTGGGTTGCGACCCACAGTTTGGGAACCACTGTTATAGGGTTAAAGGGGAGAACCCTGTGTGTGTCACACTGAGTTCCTTGGAGGAAAGGTAGTATAATATATAGTTAACACAACAATCTCATGCTGTGATATAACCCATTAGGATATTTTCATATGTCTCAAAAGCTTTATGAAAAAGAAAATAATAGTTAATTCGAATTTGACTTTTTGAAAGCAAGTTCAAAACATTGCAGTTAATTTCACAAATATGCAAGCTAATCTGGAGATGGGCCTACGTACACATTAGGAGTGTAATTTTATCTTGCCTGGGACAAGTTTAATATAGTAGGTAGGATGAATAAAATAGAGTACAGTCAGCCTGCATCTTACACAGACTTTACTTGCACAAATTCAGTTACATGTGCTCAGCAAACAAGAAAAATACTTTCAATAGTGTAGGCAATTCCACTTGCCATTTTACAAACTACGTACATGCCCTGGCAGGAGCATGGGATCAGAAAATAAAGCTGCTGTTTCCTTAGCTGGTTTCAGTGCTCATCTACTCTTGTAATTTTTAAAGAGACAGTACATATATTTTGGCTGTATGGGATTTTCAGCGTAATTCTAAGTGTATGCAATTTCAGCTTTAGGCACTGACTCTTGAATTCAACCCTGTGTAAGGACAAGCTCACTGTAATTATAAATATTGATGGAACTCGGTAATTCAAATCTCGAAGTTACATCTTATTCTAAGTTGCAGAATTTCGATAAAATGACTTGATTTAAAGTCCATATTGGTTTTTAGACTAGAATTTCCAGCTACAAAGACAGCTTTGAGGAAGTAGAATGCTACTTCCCTTCATTCAGAAATCCATTGTGTGTAGACACTGGAATTGCCTCTGTGTTCTTCCTGTTCACTATTGTATCATTGGTTGCTACGGGAACCAGCTATGGTAACTTAAGAATGGAGATTGCACTCAGTGTAGCAATGGGACTAATGCTGAAGGGTGCATAATATCATCCTGCTCATGTATTAGCATGCTTGTCCTATGCAGCACCCTCCAGAGCCAGGAGAATACAATACCGTGTGGACTCCATGAAGACTTTAAAACATCTCTTGTGCAGTTGCAATCAAGATCTCTCTCTCTCTCTCTCTCTCATTTACTATGCTGAGAATTCCAAGTTTTATTTATTCTCCCCCAAAGTAAGTTTCATGTTCTCAGTTTGCATAGATAAATGTTATTACAGTATATTACATTGCCAAGCCTATGTAATATAGAGCCAAATGATAATATAGAAGTTCATGGTGAGATCTCAGTTTGGCCTTAGACAGACTATTATTTCAAGGTCTATTTGAAAACACTTAGCACTATATATCACTTTTTTCTTACATAATATTAGTGTGGGTCAGCAACAGGCAGACATTTAAAAAAGTGTTCTTAAAAAATCTTTTCAATTTTCATTGTTTCTGGTGTTAATCTCAATTCAAATTGAAGGTTAGAAATACCAAATGCATTAGAATTCTAGCATATTGGCTTCATGCCCACCCACCACGACTTGCCATACGGATTGGCTCAGATGTTACGCTAAATTAAGATTTAGTGCTTAATGAATGATCTTGGGATCCATGGGCTTACACACAATAGGGGCAGAATGGCACCATCTACTCTTTCTTTAAAAGAAGCAAGTCACGGTTCTGTATTGTTTATAGCTTGCAAATGTGGTTTGTTAACTAGCATTAGAGAAAAATGGAGTACCAAATCAGGATTCAGCTGTGGTTTGCTATTTTACTGTGTTCCATGTCTAGGTGACTGAGAAACGGCAACCTCTGGAGTTTGACATAACATCAAGCAACCTGCAAAAGTGAAAGTAAAAGGTTTCACTCTCCTCTTATGCAAAGACTAGAGGAGGATAGGGCGAGCTCAGATTTCTTAGGCATGCCCAATTAGCACTAAACCATAATTTAGAATTGTATCTGAATCAGTGTACCTTAATTAAAATAACATTCAAATGATTGTACTGGGTAAAATTAGTATTATTCAAAACTCTCTGCCTCATTTTTCTAGTAGGACTGCCAACTGCAAACCAATTTTGACTCAAAGGTTAGGCAGCCCACCAGCAAACTGCTTGAATGTGAGCAGATCTTGTATATACCTGGGAGGTAATAGCCTATAGACAGAGATGTTTGTTTCCAGTGAGTAAAATAGGATTACAGTTTAAGAGTGCAATGGAGTTAGACCGGCAAAGATTGGCTGGCACAAGGGCCACTATAAAACGTGTTTGGACCATTCTCTGAGACGGGGGGGGGGGGATGGCACACATCTGTGTGCTAGCCTCTCTGACTCCGGGAGTGGTACAAACATATTTTAAGGTGTCCCTTGAGCCAGCCAAATTTTGCTGGCCTAACTGTGCCGGCCTAACCAGGTTAGGATTGTGCCCTAAGTCTTACTGAACACAATGGGCTGAGTAAAATGAATAACACTGTTTTCAAACACTGCTATCTATATAGACCAGTGGTTCCCAAACTGTGGGTCAGGACCCACCAGTGGGACATGAGCCAATTTCAGGTGGGTCGTGAAGCACCTAGAGCAGCCATAATTGAAAATATGAGATACTGGAGAGGGCTGTGTGGTTGATTTGCTTGCGTCAAGGTTGTAAACAGCCATGACATCACTTAAGGTGGGTCCCGGACAGATTGTCATTCTAACAAGTGAGTCCTGGTGCTAAAAGGTTTGAGAACCACTGGTCTAACACTTTAATAATTACATCACAGTGGCTCCTGATCAACAGAGAGGATCAGACATAAAACAGTTCTTGCACATTGGAAGGACAGCTTCTCCCCATTTTCAGTATAAAGGAGTTACTGGTACAGGTCCATAATGAGTGAGTCAGCATTGTCTAGATGTCCTACTAACTGGGCAAGCGGCATTTCTTATTTTTAGAAGGGGGAGAGTAATAGTCCCTATTCACCCCTGCGCGGTGTATTTTCTAGTAGTGGTGTTCTGCATATTTTTTTTAGGTTATGAGCCCTTTTGGGACAGGGAGCCATTTAACTTTATTAATTATTATTAGCCTGTAAACTGCTTTGTGAACTTTGTGTTGAAAATAAATACTGTTGATTGATTGATTGATTGATTGATTGATTGATTGATTGATTGATTGATTGATTGGTGGTGGAAGGGATGCCTTCTACATTCCATTCTACAGGTTCGCAATCAATGGTTTAATGAGACATGGGACAGGGCAGGCCATCTTTATTTTTACTGGATGCCACTTGTTTAACAAAATACTTCTGTACCACAAAGCGTCATCACCACCACCATACTGATTCTGCAATGACAGCTAAACCCAATTCACAGCACAGTACTGGCTTGAAACCCCTAGGAACAAGACCAGATTTTTTAAAAAGCCAACACTCTCAATCATATTGAGCAATGTCATGATTGTTTTGGCAGTTCTGAATGCTGCATAAACACTCGCCCACGAAGACATCCTCATCTTAAGCAGCACTGCACAGAGTTTTCATCTTGTGAGAAGTCTGTTTGGAACTGCAACAAACTGTAGAAATAAAAAAGTAAAAAAGGCAACTAAAACCAGAATCCCCCGCACACACACACACACACACACACTATTGTTGCAGGACATTACGTATTTAAAAGTTTGCTTCCAGCAACACAGCTGACTTGTTATCTGTACCAAAAGAACAAACCTATAACCATATTCCCACTATAATCAACTGTTAAAGTCCCACCCACTTCCAATGGGAACAGGCAGGGTGCCATGTTTTCCCAGAATCCAGTATCGTTGGATCACAAAAGCAAAAAACCCTCCCACACTAACAAAGTTAATCATCTGATCTGTTTGGCGTAAGGAAGCTTTTTGTGCTGTTGCAGCTGCCAAGGCTAACTTCACGCTCACACTTTAATAAGCAGCATTGGGGACAAACAATTTTCCCAGCCACAAACCTGCAACAGCAATTGCTGCAAAGGAAGCCAACTTGTTTATGCATCTGAGACGCACTGACTGGCGTAAATAAGCACTGTCATACAAGCAGGTTACCCGCCGGTTCAAAATGGCCAGGTTCTTCCTGCATCAAAAAACCTGGACTTTTCTGAATGTACAATTTAAAACACGTATGGAAACACCAGGTTTTTATTTGCATTTATTTGCATTCTGGTTTTTATAATCTTTAGAAAAAATGAGGGGAACGTGGCCTGCAGACCCGATGAAAAAAGCCTCCCCCCCTTTTTTTTTACAAATAACAAAGAGGTTCTAATCTTTCAAGAACAACTACATTCAGATGGAACTTTCACAGTCTGGTCTTCCTTACTGGTTGCATGGTTGCCTCCATGCTGGCTGATAACGGCTTCTTTGAAATGGTTCCTTTTTTAACACAGATTTCATCGTTTTGATAAAGGCCTACAACCTGGAATGTCAAATGATGTATGGGCTCAATGGTTCTTTGTTTTCCATATCATTCGCGTTTAGAAAAACTATCATAAAATTACTTCTTAATGGTATGTGACACCTTAGAACAGTGGTTTTCAACCAATGTGCCACGACACATTGGTGTATTGCTAACAGTTGTCATGGGAGTTTGAGGGAGGGTTATTTGGTAATAGGGCTGGGGAGCCCCCCACCAGCAGCATGGCATGCCTTGTCAATTGCCCAAAAAACTGATCGTGTCCCCTGGCAATTTTAGTCAAATGTGCTGTGAGATGAAAAACAGTGAAAATTGCTGCCTTAGAAGATTTGCAAGATGGATAAATTCAATGCAGAAAGCTGCTGAGATTGTCAGGCACAAAATGCTGATTCTTTTTATTGTACATGTTGGTAATGTAGCAAGACAATCAAATACTTTTGATGCTGATCAACACAAGCAATAGAATTTCTCATAATATATTGGATTATGTTACCGCAATGTGACTACCATAATTTAGTATTTATGCCATTTTTTTTTTTGCCCAGAACACACATACCCCACGCACACTACCTCCACAACCCCTAGAGAAAACAAGATCAAGAAAAGGAATGAATGAGTAAAAATAGTGGCTTATTAATTTATTATAATTAACTGGATTACCAAAAACTTGGTAACTATTAAAAAACATTTCTGGAAATGTGTTGGGATAAATCTTCAGGTTTTCTAGGAGTGCTGCCTTATAATATTGTTCACACTTAAAAATTGTTGGGCTGGCCTTTCTTCTTTTTGTCTTTTTATTGCTCTTGTGGTTTGTACGCTTCGTATTATGCATTTGATATATAAGAAAATCTGAGAATAAAAAGAAACATTTGTATCGTATCCTTGACAGATCTCATGATTTCCAAATTATCCTTTGAAATTTCTGCTGCACAAACTTCACAATTCTTATTTGCCATTTGTGGGATTATTATTGTACACTTCCACATCAACCATGCCAGAGATGCTCATTCCTACACTGTAGCACAGACAGGGATTTCCACCAACATCTTCTACTGAAGAGCTCATAATATTGAACATCTATATTATATAGTGCTTTCCAAGTGTGCAAAATGTTTCACGTTATTATCTTTATAAGCCCTACAATAACCCTACAAGGCAAGTATTATTATTCTTATATTGCAGCTGGGTAGCTGAAGCACAGAAGCAGTAGCTTGCCCAAGGCCATCTAGTGAGTTGGCAGAAGTGAATCATCTCTAGAGCCAGAGGTGAGATTCAAAAGCAGAGGGGTCATAATTGGCAGCTCAGTCTTTTAGCCTCCATGCTGCACCAACTCCGGAAATATGGGTGAGTCCTTACATAAAACATAGGAAAAGTAGCAGGAGATGGACATGGCTAGAGAACTTTAGTCTTATGGCAAAAAGCCAACCCAAGTGAAACACCACTGAGAGGTAATGGAGTCAAGTGTGCAGGGTAGATAATTTTATGGCCCATAAAACTTTCAAGTCATGCATGGTAAGATCAAGGTAATTAAATTTCACGCTTCAGAAACTCAAGGTCAGGAAGGCGTTCCCAGATTCTTGCACTGTACACTATAACACCCAGTCAACTGTGGTCTCCTAAAAAATCTTGGCCAACCAGTCTCAAATAAACCAAACAGCTATATCCAGGAAGACTACAACACCTGTGGAAGAAATCCCAGCCTGGCAATAAAAGCAGGCTGAGATGCATGTTGAAGTGAACAAGCTGAAGTAAATATTGTGTGAGGCTTATTCATGTTTCCATCCTATTTTTCCAATGGATGATCCAGGGACACCCTCTCCTTCAGTCTCCTGACAGCTGATGCTCAGGAAAGATTGCACATTGGCAAAACATTCACATCATAATGAGAGATTTGGAGATGCTGCGATAGAAACTCTCCTGACAGTCAGGCAAGGGATTCAGGCTTAACCTTGGCCCTCTCCCTGGAGCTTCATCCCACCCCCTTCAGCTGCCCCAAATTATCAATTAGTATTTTTTCCCAACAGATTACCCTGTTGTCCACAGAATTCTGTCCTTTGATAAAGAAACAAAGGCTATGAATGGAATAGAAAAGTGTATAGGGAAGCAGAAGGAAGTAAATCTTCTTTAAGAACCTCCCCACTCTGCCTTGTGCGAGATTCCCATCAACCTTCCAGAAGGGATGGATCAAACCTTTCAATTGCTTGCCCAAACAAGCAATTTTAATTGGGGTAATTAAAAAAACTTTTCCGGGTGGTGAAAACCAGAAGGGATTGTGACGAGCTCCAGAAGGACCTCTCCCAAGTTGGGGGAATGGGCAGCAAAATGGCAGATGCATTTTAACGTAGACAAGTGTAGAGTGATGCACATTGGGGTAAAAAAATCAAAACTTCACCTATAGGCTAATGGGGTCTGAATTGTCTGTGACAGCTCAGGAGAGGCATCTTGGGGTGCTGGTGGACAACTCGATGAAGGTGTCGACCCAGTGTGCAGCAGCAATTAAGAAGGCCAATTCCACGCTTGGGGTAATTAAAAAAGGGGTTGAGAATAAATCAGCCATTGTACAAATTGATGGTAAGGCCACATCTGGAATATTGTGTCCAGTTCTGGTCACCGCACCTCAAAAAGGACATAGTAGAGCTGGAAAAGGTGCAGAAGAGAGCAACGAAAATGATTACGGGGCTGGGGCACCTCCCTTATGAAGAAAGACTGCAGCATTTGGGGCTCTTCAGTCTGGAAAAAAAGGCGCCTGAGGGGGGACATGATAAAACTATGCACAAAAGGGATAGAGTCAATAGAGGGATGTTCTTTTCCCTCTTTCACAATACCAGAACCAGGGGGCATCCACTGAAATTGAGTGTTGGGAGAGTTAAAACAGATAAAAGAAAACTTTTTTACCCAGCAGGTAATTAAGCTATGGAACTCCTTGCCACAGGAGGTGGTGATGGCGTCTGGCCTAGATGCCTTTAAAAGGGGACTGGATGGATTTCTGGAAGAAAAGTCCATCGTGGGCTATAGGCCATGATGGGTTCGGCAACCTCCTTACATTAATAGTAGGCTACTTCAGAATGCCAGGTGCAAGGGAGTAGCAACAGGATGCAAGCATCTTGTTGTCTGCTGAACTCCCTTAGACACCTGGTGGGCCACTGTGAGATACAGGAAGCTGGACTAGATGGGCCTTTGACCTGATCCAGTGGGGCTCTTCTTATGTTCTTATGTTCAAATGTATAACCCAGATGTAAATCTAGGGCTGAGAGGCAACATGCAGAACATCTGTTCACATGCAGAACATCTTTGGTTTAAAAAAAGTACCGACATTTTTAGGTGTTGTGGGGCAAGATCCCCTTCTGAATTGCTGAATTGCTAGAGGGCAATATGGACAATATTGGACTAATGGTTCAACTAGACAACACCATACATTCAAATCTAGTCCACTGCTCTCAGGCAGACAGATCTGAGGGTGGGTGCCTTTATAAAGATGAGATAATGAGGTGTTAACCAGCAAGATTCCTGTCCAGATGTGCATATAGAAGGTCTGTACACTGCAAACATTCTGGGAGCGTAGGGTATCTTGCTACAGCCTGTACAAAGGGATACACCGCAGCCTTCAGCAGGATACTCAGAAAGACAGTGTTTTATTTTTTATCCAATGGCAACAGTGGATTCTTCTTTTTCTGTTATCTGCTCCAGGTAAGGCTTCAATCACTAAGCCACCTGGGTGGTCTATCTGCTCCAGCATGGTTCTCAAAATGATCTCTCAAACCAGATGCTTAATATAAATAGTAACAGTGGAACACAGGAAGCTGCTTTCTACAGAAAGAGACCCTGGGTAAATCTAGCTCAGTACTGTTGACACTGACTGGCAGCGGCTCTTGGGGATTTCCAACAGGAGTTTCTCTCTGCCCTACCTGAACATGCCAACAAATAAAACCAGGACCCTCTGCATGCAAAGCATGCACGCTACCACTGAGCTGCAGTCCCTCTCCAAGGGATGCTTGCACTAGGGCTGCGGCACTGCAGATGCCAGGTGATCGGTAAATTGCAGGATGATGGTAGACGATACAACAGTATGCTAATCAAGTATCAGCTTTTGACTTCTGCAATTGGGTGCCATCCTCGATCACTGCTTCTGACTCCCTTATCCATGTTCCTCTCTCCTACCCAGGGAAATAAAGGATTTTATTATCTGCAGAGTTTATATCCCAACTGCTGTCTTATCTCAGTATGAAACAATGCAGAGGAAGGTGGTATCAACCCACTGAAATCTTGGAAGATTTGATATTTTTGTACGTTGCCATGGAGGAGATCTGCATTCCTTTTCCAGCAGGTTGATTTTCTATTTGTAATTGACACTTTTTTTTCCCAGGCACCAACAGGATTATTTAAAAAGCAACCCCTTGAATACTAATAACGAGTGCTGCAGCATGGGCTGCATTTTGCCATAACACTGAGAAAATATTCAGAATGAGGGTTGGTTAATGTATTAGGGCTTCCCAAGAGCAAAACAGTGGAAGGTCAGGAGTGCCCCACCCACGTGCCCATTCTTCCTCATCTTCCTTTGGAAAGTTGAGACACAAGTAGAAACCAGTTGGTAAGGAGGCACAGAACGGTACCCTCCAAAAACCCACCTCTGGGAAGACTTAACAGAAGACTTTTGCTCACGGGCAGGACCTGACCAATTCCCTCAGCAATCCTGATTGTGACCTTACTAATCAGATTGTCTTTGGAGATAAGAGGACGTAGAGGAAACACTTGCCAAGTGTGGCTTCAATCACAAGGAGCTATTTTGTTCCAGAGACACCTGCTTTCTGCTTGCGACATGATGGTGTGCAGATTCCATAGGCTTGGGGAGGCTGAGCGAGGTGGGGGAAGGTACACTCTGACTGGCAGGGCTCCCCCGTGAACATGTTGCAGGAACAGTGTGGATGCAGGATCTGCTAGCCAACTACCCTGGGGAGCAGACGCTGAGCTATGTGTTCTTAAGATCATGCGAGCACTTCAAGTTCCACCACCATTCCCTAAAATTTACATAGGAACCTTGCACACAATTCCTGTGAGAAAAATCCCAAAAATGAGCTGTGCGAACACTAACATATGTATCAGGCTTGTGACACAAGTGCATGCCCCTCCAGAGAGGGGCAGTGATGCTTGGAGGTAATCTACAAGTACAACCAGGACACATGGTAGGGTCTTTTCTGCACAATACCACTTTACTCTATGGAGGGGCTCATACTTTGAATGCTGTCCCGCATACAACTCCTCCCACCTCTTTGCAGGAAACTATTGCACAAAAAACATCGGAGGAAACTACTGCACAAAAGGACTGAGCTAAATCTTCTTCCTCCCTTCCCCCCCCCATGTGTAAGCTTTTTACATACAGAGATTTTTATTTATTTTCTTTTTTACATGGGGGGAGGTTGTTTAAAAACACAGTCCAAAATGGTTTAATCCAGGCCCTCACATGTGTAGCACAGCCCTTAATAAATGCAGTACTGAACAGATGCCAGAAAACCAGGACCTCTATCCAAATTGCATGCAGAATCCCTGCAACACACTCTTGTCCTCAGTTCAGCCCCCTCCACAGCTGAAACTCTGCTTTGTACAAACAGCAGAACCACTGCTTCATTTGTCGTATCAGGAGAGAGGGCTGCAGAGGACGAAAATGATACTGACCACTGAGGATTTTGTCTCTCAGCTTCTAATTAAATTACACTCCCTCACTCAGCAAAGAGTGGAATGTTGCCAGCCATAAACCCCCAAAGAAAGGGCCTGCATCAAACTGCAATTCATCCTTCCTAAGGCAAATGTGGGAAGGGGACCCGCTCTGGCCCAGTCACCATGGCAACAGGAGGGCACCACCATGTGCATCAGCTCTGTAGGGGGAGGGAGGGGAATGAGGTCAGCAGGATGGCCTCGTCAATCATGGCAACATTAGGCCTGTGGCCAAGTGAGCAGATAAGTGACTAAAAGAGCAGACGTTACCCTCTGCTAAGTATGGAATAGAATCCACTCTGCTGAAAAGCAGTTCGTAGAGATGGTTCTTTTTTTGTAAATCAACCAATCAAATCTCACCCACTGGCTGGACCAGGAAACAAGGCTGATAGAGGGAGGGAATGGAATGCCTGATATACGTCCACCCACTTATCACATGTGAAAGACCTAGACAATTCCAAACTTCAGGATGAAGGAATCAAGTCTCCTACTGCACTTGTTCCTTGGGATGGGTGCCCTTCTAGATCAATGTACTGTACATACTGCTACCAACGGAAATTAGGAAAAAAGCAATTACATTGTTATCCCTACCCACCCAGGGGTATTTGAACCCAGCTGTCCACATTTCTGGTCAAGAGGCTTCAATTACTAAGCCATACTCCTTTAATAAGCTGTAGTCACACATATATCAGAGAGGACGACATTAGGGAGCTGGGGTACCAACAGTGTCTTTAGCTGGTGTTCCATCTGTGGCCCTTACTCCAAAAAGCAGAACTAACCAAAGTCAGTCATGCTTTGGCCACATCTTGACTGGTCTCCCCCCACATAACACTCCACAGGGGGGAAGCTTATCACTCCCATACACTAACTTCCCATTCATTGCTGGGTTCAATGTTAAGTGTTGGTTGTTATCCTCAACATCCTATACAGATTTGGGCCCTAAAGAACTTCTTTCTGCCATACAAATCTACCTGCCTATTAAGATGTTCCGAGGAGGCTCTGAGGGTGCAGTCACTGAGCAAGGATCAACCAACATGCACATAGGACAGAACCTTCTCTATAATAGCTACCTCGCCAATCAGAGTGTGCAAGAGGCCTCCTCTCTCTGCTTTTAAAAACTATCCTCAAAACACCTGTCCCATAGACGTTTTGGATTAAGAAGTTGAGTTACTGTCATTGCTGGTGCTAGAACAGTGGAGGGTTGCAACCCACCACTGAGAACCAAAACTGCGCCATTCCCGCTTAAGGAGTGAGGCCCAGTAGTAGGTGCCCTGCTGGTGCTGTAGCAATCACAGTGCTGCATGCACCCAGGGGCTTTAGTGCTTACGTGGGGGATTGTGCTGGCATCCTGAAGGGTTTGGGAAGCCTGCATCCCGCTCTATGGCCCCCCCCCAATGCTGCAAAAAGCCATTATTTGCAATCAGAGCACATTTCAAAAAACAGAGTATGCTCTGATTGCAAATCAGGTACTTTCTGCAGCCGGGGAGGCCCGTGGAAGGGGCTGCAGGATTCCCAAACCCTTCAGAGCACCCCCCCCAGCTAAGTGCTAAAGTCCCTGGGTGCCCATGGCACCATCAGGACTCCTGTGCAGCCCAGGCCCTGCTCCTGCAACCACTTTGCATGGTCCCAAAGTAAGAGTATGACTTTGGGAACCACTGTGCTAGAATGTTGTCTTTTAGTCAGTGGCCGATCACGTTTTTGCTTGAGTTTGTTTATACTGTAAATTGCATTTATGCTCTTGTTAAGCCACCTTGGGACCGTTCAGCGAAGGGCAGGATGGAAATAAGTAAATAAAATGGATTGCAAATATTTGGAGATGGCAAAAGTAAAATCTGTAGGCAGAGAAAGATCACTTACACACATACACGCAGAGTGATGAAACATTCATAATTCATTTTATTTATTGTGTTTTTATCGATTATGAGCTGCCTTACGCTCTTCGCTGCCCAGGGAAAGGCAGTATACAAATCTTTTAAATAAGGAATCAATAGAAAAGCAAGGTTACTACACTGTCAGATACCATATGCCTTGCATCTTGGAGAGGGAAGGCCAACAAGATTCTCTTTCTGGGATTGCTATCATTGCCTCTGAATACAGAAGCCAAGGAAAGTTCAGAGTTCTTACCATCTGAATTGGGTGTCTTTGTTCTCAACAGATAAGCCCGTTGGGTTTTAACTTGGACCTTCCAAGGCAGTGGTTCTCAAACTGTGGGTCTGTGGCCCACCAGGATCGAGCTGCTGCCAGGGATGGGAGGGGGTGTTGTCCACTTACCAGAGTGAGCCTTGGCCTCCTAAGGATGTGGGGAGCCCTGAAGACACTTCGGCAGTTCTCCCCAAGCCTCTAAAAAAGTTGTTAAAAGCGATCAGAACCCTCTTACTGAACCAAAACCAGAAGAGAGTTCCAATCATTTTTTTAGAGGCTTGGGGAAGCCCTGCAGGCTGAGGCTTACTCAGGTAAGTGGACAATACCCCCTCCTGCCCCTGGCAGCAGCTTGATGCTGGGGACTGTGCTCCTTCCTTGGCTTCTCCCCCCCCCTTAAGGGGACAGAGGCAGAGCTTCTCAGTCTGGGGCATCACAATGCCCCCGTTTGAGAACTTCTGGCCTACGTACATCAAGGGTGAAACAACCTGCTGCTTGGAAGCAGCACTGCTGCCCAGTCACCATTATAGCCATGTAGGCTTGAGTGGCTGGTAAAGTGAAACTTTTTTGATGCGGGTTCTGATGCTAAAAGGTTTGGGAACCATTATTCCAAGGTATCAGGCCTGACCCAGTTCACACCTCAAACCATGCAGCCAGCCTGCCATAATTTACAGAGCACTCCAAGCACTTGAGAAAGGATTTTAAGGACCGAACCAGATGTGTGCACAAAATGTGGGTGCTAGAGACACGTTTCCAGACAAACACTTCCCTCAAAAACAGCTGAGAAGGGAGGATGCGGAGGAGAGAGTCCCAATTGGAACTGGGGGCATGAGAAGATGCTTTCCTTGTGCTATTTTCATTCAGAAAATCCCCCCCAAAAAGTGCAATTTGTTCCCCGAATGGCAATTTGAAACTTTACAATGAAGGATGACTAATAACTTATTTTATCCTTTCCAGAAAGCTAAACCCAGAGTGATAAAACTAGCAATTTCAAGAAAACCTTAACCAAAACTTGTAAACATACATAAAACGATTATGCTACCTTAGAAACATAGGGCCAGTTTCTACCATTACAAGGCTTATTCCTGGACTGTACTACTTACTATACCATATGCAGGTGGAGAATACATGCTTGAACATTCCAAAGTGGTAAAGGGGGGGGAGAGGAGAAATCTAACCTCTTCCCTGCATGCAGAAACCTAGCAGGTCAAGGAGAAGAGACATCAGCATCCAGGCTCAGGCCTATGCTTATGAACACTCCTGATGCAAAATGCCAGAACACTTGGGTGTTCATGTCAGAACAACATGGCTCTGTCTTTTTTTTTTTTTAAGTTATGTTTCAGTGTGTTGGTAGCCCTTATCTATAAGAAATAAATCATGTTAAACAAAAATATTAAATGTACTGAGATCGAGTCAGAGATTGAATAAGCAGTCCCACCAAGATCTAGGAAGGTATGTATGAATGCCAGCTTCCTGCCTTTTCAACTGTCTGCCCCTCTGCTTCTCCCTCTTGGAGCCCTCGGGGTCAGGCTAGCGGCCATCAGATGCCTGTTGCTCAAGTGAGAGCAGGCCCACTATCAGACTTCCTGCATCTGTCGACCGGATGGGTACAACTCCTAGTTTTGCTCCGTGTCCCTTCCTCACCACCCAAGTTTCCCATCCCCGTAGCACGTACACTTTAGAGGTCCTTGGCCTCTCAGCAAACCTCACTTCTAGAAACAATCAGGAGGTCCGAGACAAATAGGAATGTGCTTGCAGGGAAGTAAATTCCACCAAAAATCAATAGTTAGGAATTGAGCCACAAGCTGCCTTCTGCATTGCAGGCCTCCCATGCAACCCAATGGACCACTCATTCCACATGATGGCTTCCTGGCAGAGACCCCATTGGATCAGCTAATAAGGAATGAGCACAGAGCAAGATGGTCTACCTAGAACTGTTCAGGCTAGAGCACCATTTGCAGATCACCAGTGTGCTGTGGCTTACTGGTGATCCGCAAATGGTCTACAGGCATGTTGTGGGAGTTTGGAGGAGGGTCATTTATTAGTAGGGCCATTTGTCAGGAATGTGAACCTTCTGCAGGCAGCAGATTGCCTTGTCAAAAACTAATGGAGTGCCCTGAAAATTTTAATACTTTGTCAGTGTGCTGCGTGATGAAAAGGGCTGAAAAAACACTGGGGTGAGAGTATGAAGTTTTTTGTCTAACTCTCCAGCCATACCTGCTCCTGAATAAGCAAATATCCATTCACTAGGAGAAGGCTGGGCGACGGTAACCTATGGTCAACCTTGAACTTCAAACAAGACAGAATTTAGAACAGGCATTTAGGGCCCTGTCAGGCCGGTTTTAAAACATATTATACCTCACTCTTACTGAAGTGCTCACTGGTGTCTCACCCATGGGAGAGACAAGGTCCAAACCTGCTTTGCTTCAGTTATGCTACAGCATCAGGTCCCAAGGCATTTAGTAGGCCTCACGAGCCATACAACTTCAAAATTCCAGGCCTCGAAAAACACTGCACAGTGTTTATGGCCAGAGGCCCCAATGAGAGAACCCTATCACTACCCAAAAGAATGCTATTCGTGCTGCTGGACAAAGGGAACACCTTGGTTCTGTGTAAGATTGTGGGCGACTTAAACAGTGTGCGTGCATGTGCGCACGCACGCACACACACAAAGACCGATATCAGTTTGAAGCATTTCTAACATGAATTTGACCTGCCATTTAAACAGAGAATACACACTGGGTATTTGTATAACCTATGTTACATGGTTATAGCCGAGTATACGGTGCTTTTCTAACTGGGTAACTTCAAAGTTTCCTATAAGCACTTTAGAATTTTAAGTAGTTTTTCAGTATTGGCTCCTTGAGTTTAAGAAATCCATCCACCATGCCACAAGCTGAAACTATGAAATTGAATACAGGGACTATGTACAAATGTAGTTCTTTTACTCTGTCATCCACATCTTCGAGCTGCAAATATCAGTACAGCCACTCACTCCCACTTGCTACAACAGAATCAGGCCAGCCAACTAGATAATAGTAACTGGGTGTATCTTTATCCTAGTCATTGGTGGGTCAGTGGGTCAATCACGGAAGATATTGGCCTGTGTGCTTGACAAAGGAAAGGAAAGGATCACTATACCCAATAATTGCAACTATTCCCTACAGCAGTGGTACCCAAACTATGGGTCCATGGCCCACCATTGGGTTACAACCAGTGATGTCATGCAGGGGGTACACGGGGGTACGCGAGTACCGGTTTCTAGGATTACAGCTGGCCCCGCCCATTCGCCCGCCCACTCGTCGACTCCGCCCTCTGCAACGTTTGAATTTCCTGCATGTTTGAGTTGCCTGCATGTTCTCAGAGCCAGGCAGGCAGCGAGCGGATCCTTTCCTTGCCACTGAAAAATGAGTTGCTCTGGGGTTTTAACATGATGCCAGGCCTCCTTAACATGTTCTGGGGGTGCTGTGGAATACTGTTGCAACTGTTGGGTCAGTTTAAAATCATCTGAAGCCTCAAAAAGGGCTTTTTTCATGTCACTTCCTGCCACGACATCACTTTTGGCTTATGACGTCACTTCTGGTGGGCGGGTACCGACACATGCCAATCAAAAGTGAGTGCCTGTTCTTAAATCATTTAGATGACACCACTGGTTACAACCCATTTTTAGTGGTTCACAAAACTGACAGACTATGTGCATTAAGGGTTAAATAGCCTGATATTTGGGGGGATCACTGCTACCCAATCACCATTATAGCCACAAAGGCTTGTGTGGCTAGTAAAATGGATTTTTTTAAAGGTAGGTCCCAATGCAAAAAAGTTTGGGAACCACTGCTCTAGAGGTTAAGACACACACACTTAATACATATAATTTTGTGAAATATTTTGCAGACCTCCCATACAAAGTAGTCTAGGAACCTTTGACTATTGAAAGGGTCACGCATATCTTGTAATATAGCTTTAAAAAAACAAAGATCAATACACAAACCACTTCTCTGGGACCTCCGACACAGCTAGCAAAGCCCACAATCATGCCGTATAGCAATTTTTAGAAAGGAGATTTCCACATCAGGACAGATTTTCCATTCAACCTCCATGTACCAGTGCTAATTACAAAGTTGCTAAAGCATCCTGACTATTTTGCTAACACACCCTCCAGCTGTCTCCTTTTTTTAAAAGGCAATAAAAAATCAGCTTGGATTTTACTTTTTTTGAGGGGGTGGTTGTTCAGAATTCTAAAGGCCTGAATTATAATCTTTCATGAATCCTATCGTTAGAACGACCCAGGCTCACCAGATGTTCGAGCAAAGCTGCCAACCAGCAGCTGGCTGTAGCTTGCAGCATGCATCTTTTTTTGTTGTTAATTTAAAAAAACCAAAATGATACAGATCTATATTTTTAAACAAGCACACCAGCAAAGCTTTATTATATTGATAGAAGCTGCAAGGACTGCAACTCATCAACAGGAACTGGAAAGGGAGACAACAGTCTTGAACAGAATCACCCTTGTTTCCCCAACACCCTGGGCCTCTTCCTAAGGGCAAGGGAGGGGAGAGAGAGAACACGAACACATACCATAATTCTCATAAGGGTGGGATATTCCTTTTTTGAAAGCCTGTCTACACAAGCCAGGAAAAATGAAAGCAGCACAAATCAACTGCCCAGTTGGCTGCATGAGAGGACAAACTATAATGATTAAAAAAAAAAGAGTTAAGCCTAAAGAAGATTTAAAACCAAGTCTTCGGGAACAGATGGAATCAATTTTTTAAGGTGGTGGATTTGAAATTTTGAAGAATTCAGCAGATGGATTTTACTCTTATTGGACTCCATATTTGTGGACAGGCTGCATTCTTTCCCCAACTTAGCTTGGCTCATGAATTCTAGGTGGGGCTTTGTTTTGTGCTGACTGCTGACGTGGTGATGACACATAGCCTGACAACTTGCTTTACACATGAGCTATCAAGTCACCTTTGTGCAGCATACTTGCTTTCCAGCTATAGCAGGCTGTAGTCTAGACTGGTCAGGCTAAGCTGTTAGGAGACAGAGGGGAAGGAAAGGGGGAAGTAAGGCAGGCAGCACAACTTGGGTGATGTTACTTTTGCCATCCTCCCTACTCCAGGATGCCAAATTAATGATGGTCAAGATTATAAAGGTGACAATCCAATGGTTTCTGGATTTTTCAATCCAGTGTCAAAGAAACAGTATTGTCCAAAATAAGGAATTCAAAGCCACTGCATTAAAAATCAGACTATCATGGATAGGAAAAAGCTAATCACTTAACTGTTCAGACTCTTGCCACCATTTCCTTTGGGGCAGATGTCACATGATATGCTTTGGGACCCATTTCATTTGTCGGTCCCCAGAAATCAGCATCATAGGATTATCCAAGCTAAATAATCTCTTCGCTCTATCCTCATGTTCTCAACCCATTGCTGAGTTTTGTCCAATTCTAAAACACACACGGATTAAACATTCCTCCCCACACCAAACTTTTAGTAGGTAACATTGCATTTTCATCCATCCAAATACCTAACAGCTCCTTGTATTTACAAGATTTTCCACATTAGATAGCAAAAAATCCATCCTAACTGCAGAAAAGCTGAATAAATGCCATTAAGGAGATAACACCATGCATACCTCCAAACCAATAATCAATGCTCCCCCTGGCACTTGCCCCACACAAACTCCATAGGCTGTTGCATTGTTTCTGTTAAAATCTTCACTGTGAGCCCTATGATGCTTTTTTTTAAAAGTTCTGAAGGAAGAGAGGCAGAACAATGGCTGGGCAGTCTAGGATATGCATCTAGACAACAGAAGGGACACTATGGGAAGGTTTAGCACTTCTGAATAATGATGCTAACTTTTTACACAAAAACCGCATGGAAGAGCCCAATCAGGTTAGGATGAAATCAAAGCAGCACAAGTGATGTGCTCAGAATCCCCAGAAAAAAAGCTCTCAAGTATGAACATGCTCTTTCCTAGACTTGCAGCAAGCATGTACAGAACGTGCTGTCACCACTTTCAAATCTCGGTCCAAAACGCAAGCCACCCAGTGAAACAGATTAGGCTAAACGTCAGCAACTGGCTCAAGGTTACTGAGTGAGCCACATAGGGATTTGAAGCTAGGTCTTTCCAAGCCAAATGCAAGAATCTAGCCACTAGACTGCAAAGGACGTCTAGCAGCACCTATAAGGATGCTTATGAGTCACATCTGAACAGATGTTGTGTGTTCTTGCAATAAGTCCAATATTTCACCTTTCAGAGCTATTCAAGTATGCACTCTTGCAATGCTTTTAAGCGCCTCTCCCTGCACAGCCTTTTGCAGTAGTGTGACAGCCGAAGCACTGTGGGCCAATCATCTTCAATGAAGAAAGGAACACACACACACGAGCATATGTGGCCTTTAATTGAAGCAAGCAGCCGATAATGCTGAAGGACTGGCAATACCCACAAAATCTGCCAAAATTCAAATAAGCAGAGATTTTTTTCCCCATGGAAATCCATTGCTCAGGGCTGGGAAAACAGAGCCGACAATGAAATTCCACCTGCAAGTTTTACACGTGGCTACCCATAATTGAAAGCATGTCAGATGAAGCTGTTTTTGAATGGCACGGCAACTTTCTGGCATTATGTCTTTTCAGACAAACGAATGCTTGCCCATTAAATGTTCCTGTGCTAGACTCCATCTATCACTGATCAGAATTAGTGCACAATACAGTCTTTCTCTGCTCAGCAGATAGAGGGAAGTGTGTGTTGTAGGGTAGGAAGGGAAAAAGGAGAAGAGAATGCTATTCACCCACTATTTGGTGCTGTTTAAACCCCAAATTCAGAGAAAATGTGCTGTTCAGTGCACCCATGAGGGACAAAACTCAAACTTCAAAACATTTTTAAACAATTAACATTTACCACATTGCACAGTACTGTTTGGGGTGGGAAGAGGGCTGCATTGCATGTACTTGCCACTTAAGAAAAAGACTTGCTACATGAGCACTTGGACTCCTGAGCAGGGCAGTTCAAACATTCATCTTCCTACAACAATGAACCTTCAAGATGATCAACCTGGAGCTGAGGCAGGAGGAAAGAACAATGGACAGTGTATGCGACATTAAAAGCCCATCTCATTTGTCCAATCTCCTTCTACCCAGAATTTATTCCTGCCGTGGACCTAGTGGGGAAGGATGGAAGAGAGCCTTGCTTCTTCAACAGCAACAAAAAATACTGCCACTTGATTTGAGTTCTCGGAAAATGAATATCCCTACAATGAATCTGGATACCCCAAACCATCAAAAGCTTTTCTGGACAGTTGAGCTTGCACAATAGAAGCAGAGGCCCTTACTTGATGGAAGAGGTCCAGAGACCTGGGCAAAAGAAGCATTACGAGCCAGCTGCAAGACCTGTCCAGAACTCAGCCGTTCAGTTTGGAGTGAGAGGGGGCTTGCAATAAAGCAAGCAATAGTTAAACTTGGAACCCTGCGCCAATACAGGTAAGGATAGTCAGAAAACTGGGGTGGGAGAGGGGAACATGACAGCCTTCATATTAGCACAGTCAACAGAAGCTAAATTGGACAGCATTACCTCCCAGCTGGAGGATATGCATTATTTTATGTCTTGTATTTAAAATGTTTATACAGCCCCGGTATCCACTGGGGTTCTGTTCTCGACCCCACCATGGATACGCAAAACCATGGACACTGGGAACGCCTTTTTAAAGATAGGGGAACATTAGATAAGTCTCTCTTTTTTACATTGTTGCAGCAAAACCACTGATGTTCCTCGATCTTTTTAAATAGGAATCGCAGTATCCATAGTATCAGTGGACAACTGAGACCTTGGATACCAAATCAATAGATATCGGGGCACATCTGTACTGTTTATAGTACTGAGTGAGTGTAAAAATGTACCCTCTTTCTTCCACCTCTACCGAACGTTGTCCCCTCTTCAGGTGGCAGATCATCTTCCTCCAGTTTTAACATCCATGTTCTGGACAAGTCAGCATTCTCCAAAACACATAAAATTTTAGGAAGCAGTGTTTGTCCATCAGGAAAAAAATCCAGCATCAAGCAACCCCTTTATTAGCACCAACTAAAATATCATAGAAGTAACCAGCAAGCTTTCAAGTTCACCAAAACTCTTCTTCAGGGTGGACAGGAAGAAATGGTATTCCCCGCCCCAACCTTTCCCAAGCAAGAGCTGGGGCAGATCCTGTAAGAGGAAATCATGCATAGATACAGTATGGATAAATATATCTTATGGATCCAGGAAGGTGTTCTAAGCTTTTGTTTTGACTAGTCCTGGAGGACTATTAGTAAAAGTGCAAATACTGTAGTAGAATCTGAGCCTAATTTTGTTTCACAGGGGCAATACTATTTTAAACATTCTCAAACTGAGAGTGTACAACTTGTTTGTTGTAGGCTAGGAAGGGAAAAAGGAGAACTAAACAGAACAGTTTGCGATACAATATTTTAAAGTCTTGCTTTGTTCATTGCTCCCAGCCATTCTTAAGGGATGTACCCCCCCTCCCCAATACTTTTAGGAAACTGAAGGAAAACAAGGTCAGGCCATGGTCCAACCATATTCAAGGGACAATCCTTCCTGCTAATTGTTCAGATAAACAAGTTGACCTACTCAGATGCGCTGCTCTCTAAATGAATTTTCAAGCAGAATGATATGAACAGGGTTGACCTAGTTCTGAAAAATTTCTTACTTGACCTAGAATAAAATGCGTAATCTGGAACCACCCTCCACCCCCAAGTACCAAAGCAATATTCACACAACTGCTCCAAACTCAGTTTATGAATATGGATTATTCTAATAGGAATAAAAAAAGCACAATGCAGAGTCATTTCATTGTCTGAACAAAGGAAAGGAGATGAGCTTTACACAATAAAACCCACCTAGCTGAGAAGGACTCTCCATTAAGTTTTGGGCATTCAGCAAACCAACAGCCAGTAAAATAAGGGTCTCAAGCCAAGCACTGAGAAAGGGCACTCCACTGGGGTTAAGCAACTGCCTTGCTTGCTACTTTAGCATATACCGGACCAAAGTCACAGTACGTTTTTCCTACTGAGCTTCTAAATTTATTAGGGATCCAAGAGAGAGAGGGCTCCTTGCTCCATTCAGTAGTTCGTAGCTTCTTTATGATGCCACAAAGAATTACTACACAAGTACTGCAGGTGGACTGTAGTAAACTGGCAGAAGGAGGGGGTCATTCTTCAGCCAAGCACCTGACCCTATTGGAACCTTCAGTTCACATTGAGTCCCTTGTTGGTAATGCCAAACAAAGTGGAGGAACGTCACTAGCTTGCCTATATCAGCTATTATACCAGTTATTTAAAAACACACACACACACACACACACAGCCAGCCCACTTTCTGGATCCAAACATCATACATCCAGAAGCCAGTATAGATTTGATAAGAGTGTAGATTCATTGATGCTCTCATACATTTTTTTCATGCAGAACCAACTTCTGCCAAATTTACCCCAAATACTCACGTGTGCTAACCACTTTGCTTCTGTACACTTTGCATGGCAGACCTCTACCAATCTAATCTCTCTTTATCAGAATAAGAAACTATTCCAATGGGGGGGGGGGGGGAAGGGAGAGGACAAGACCTACCAAATGCAGTAAGTGGTCCAACCATGAATTTCTACCCAGGAAGGCACGTCTAATGGTTCAAAGAGACTACAAACCAAACGTTCCACACCCATGAATCCTGCCTCTTTGAATTTTGTCGCATCTTTCATTGCAAAAGCACATGAGATAAAAAAGTGCTTCTAGGTTAAAGAGAGCTTGATGTGGTGAGGCTAAGACAGAAAACAATAAAATTCCTTTTATTTTGGAGAACCACTAAGCTGGGTGACACTGCCCCAAACCATCACCACACACCCTATGCATGAAGCAGTCCAATTCTAGAAGCTTGATTCCAAGGTCATTTTACTTTCTTTGGGCGACCAACTACCAAGATTCTGATCAGAAATTGTATTTGTATTTTGTTGTTCCATGACAAGCCCAAACTTTCTCCTCTGAAGGATCTCAACACACACTTCTCTAGTGGCATATCATTAACTCCTAACAGCCTGAAGCATGGTTACACTAAAGTTACTCATTCCAAAATGTTTTCAGTTTCTAAACTTCTCTTAAGTCAATAGTTCCCAACCCTTTTTGCACCAGGGCCCCCTTTTTAAGGTACAACAACCTGTCGGGACCCTTCCCCCCTAAAATGTAGGGCCAGAAGTGATGTCATTAAGCAGGAAGTGAAGTCAATGTTTTTAATAAATCACACTTTTTTGAAAGAACTCCAATCTTTTATATTGTTCCGAATGCTTTGTATCTACGTGACATTTGAGTTCAGTGATCAAACTCTGCACTGCGGCTTCTCTATGCCATTGCTGATCAAGGTCGTAAAGCCAAATTTTAGACAGTATTTGCGTTCCTCTTCCTCATGGCTCTCACCGAGGTGAGCACATGGAAGCTGTGAGATGCCCACTGGAAAGAGATCCAGGAGAGTTCATCACATGCATGCACACACCCCAAGATAAGCCCATAGCAAGGCTAATTTCCCTTGCAGCCACAAGCATAGAGGAAGTGGCAGTTTAATGGGGAAAACTCTTCCCTACCCAAAATAAAGCTTCCAAGATGGTGGTGCCCAGCTTTTTTAGATGGCTGCACCAAGTTCTTCGCAACCCCCTGAAAATCAATTCGCAACTCCCTTGGAGGTCCCAAGTGTTTGGGAACCACTGTCTTAAGTAGAATACCTATTGTACTAGGAGCCAAACATCCTCCATCTTCTTGATTCATTATTAAAAAAATCTGGAAACCAACCATTTCCTTTGAAGTACTGTATCTTGAAGTTGTATGGACCAATCAATCCACCTTAAGTTCAGAATCAATCAGCTAGAACTATGATAGAATATTAAAAGAACTGCAAATCCATACACCAGCTATCATAATCCGCTGCAATAGTTCACCACACAGAACTATTTCCCCACTGGATTATATCCTTATTTACATCCAGTTTATTGGCAAGTTCTCTTACTGTCCCTGCCCTCAAAAAGCCCACTCAGCTATACCACAGAGCTCCATTCAGGGTTTTGCAAGATGATAATCCTGTTCAGATCCCTTTTCCCTAGATTTACTTTATTCATAGATTCCTTAACTGCAACGGTTACGGCTTTGCTTATGAAAGTGTCTTTCCTCCACCCCCCTTCACATCTTCTGCAATCACATCCCCCCTCATATCAGCTAGCCAGCTGCTGCTCCATGGCAAGCTACCTCCATGCATGCAGTTCCTTGGCCGTTTAGCTTTCTGCCTTTCCCCAGCACTGCAACAGCTATCAGACAGGGTTTTGGCTTCACTCTAATGCTATTTCTCCACACACACCCAATACACATGTGCACACACAAACTCTTGCATTCAGGAATGGAGAAGCTGACAATCAGGAAAGCTGTGGAGCCAAAATCATGCAGAGCCGGCCCTGGCAGGCTGCTCCCATTTTTGTTGGCTTCTCTCCACATCAGTCTCTGGAAAGCCATGACTGATAACGTATCCCCTTCCGAGCTAGGATGGTTGCTGGTAATGAGTTTGCAAACTTCAATTCCCAGAATCCCTTCCAAGTCTGACATTTTCTTCATGAGCTTTTAGCAGTTCCGTGGCATAGAAGAGGCAGGTAATTGAGGCAGGTGGGTGGGAGAGAACAAATAGTTGAAAGAAGAGAATATTGAAGGAAGGGAAATGGCCAGAGAAGCTGGAACTGTGGCTGTAGATTACTTGGAACATGTACTGTACAGACTTTGGGCAGAGAATTTTTAGCTATAAGAGAGCAGAAACAAAAAAGCCACACAGACAAGTTATTCCATTTAAGTAGTAACAAGAATATAACCAATACAGATCAATTTTGGCAGTCCAACATTGCCATTCCACCAATTGTTACAAAAATATGATCAGCTTTGTTTAAAAAGCCACACTAAAGCAACCCTACTACAGCAACACTACTACAGCTTTCCCTTCTTCATACATCACTATCTCAATTTCAAATGGAAAAACTAGACTATGACCTTACCAGATCCTTAAGAACAAGACCAACTCCCTCCTCTGGTTGCCTTGACCAGTGACACCACAGTACAAGGCGCACTGTGTCAGTCTAACTGTGCAGATACTCCACAATAATCTATGAAGAACAGTGATGCCCAAATGGTGGGTCAGGACCCACCAGTGGGTCATGAAGCACCCACACGGGAAGATGGGATGCTGTAAAGGGAGAGGGGTGTGAGGTTGTTTGGCTTGTGTCAAGGTTGTAAGTAAGCTTTTTTTCTTTCTGATTCACTTTGCGATTGGAAAATGGCAGAGAAATAACCCAACTTACTGCTGCATTCTCAGGAAAGCAGAAGGGCTCTGGCATCACAATGACAGCATCTGGTGGTCTTGGACAGATTGGCATTCTAAAAAGTGGGTCCTGATACTAAAAAGTTTGAGAACTACTGATGTAGAAAATTACTAGCTTAAGCAGAGCTCACTATCATACAAGTGAATGTGAACACACACCTATTATGGTTTACCTACCCATTACTTTACTGGGGCTGCCAGTAACCAGGCATTGCATAGAAACCAAGGCTTGAGTTTCCCATTTTTTGGCTGACACCAACTGGGAAGACCACCACCTGAACAGGGGTTCCTCTTAGAAAGCACTGGAGCCACAATAATATCTAATGCCTCCCCCACCAAGGTATTTCAATGCTAAGTTACAGAAACATTTAGGTTATATTTGATAGTCCCTCAACACAGGGTAAATATATTGGAACCAATAAATTTCAAGCTCAGTTTTGTGAAGTGAACTACTCCCTTATATTTGTATGGAGTGGTTAGTTAAATATGTATTTTAATCCTTCCCCCTTCAGGATATGAAGAAAAGTCTAAGCTTTGCCAATGGCAATATAGTATCAAAAAGATTCTAGAAATAAGCTGCACAAAGAACGACGAACCTATAGAACAGTGATGGTGAACCTATGACACATATATCAAAGGTGACACACCATGACTTTTGGGTGACACACAAGCATTCACCAACATCCAACAACTGAGCTTTTTTACTCCATTTCATTTTTATTAATATATTTATTAGGTTTGTACTCTGCCTTTCTCCCCAAAGGGCACTCCAATATTTTTTGTAATGATTTGACATTTATTTACATAATGCATAACCCTATGCATGATTGGACAGTATTTTTAAAAAATAAATGAATGTATAATTATTTCTCTTTTATTTGAGGAGGGGAGTGACACACCAGTTAGGCATTTTTGACACAGCAAGCTCAAAAGGTTCACCATCACTGCTATAGCACCTCCAGTAGTTCTACTTCAATATTTCAAGCCAAATGCTGGGTATATACAAAACCAAAATAGCAAACATAAGGACATCTTTAAATCCACTATTGGCAGACTATAACAGAAGATGCAAGGGCCAGTTTAATTTCATTTAAAAACCCGATCAAAATTAGGAGGGTAGACAGACACGTTTCAAATGAGCAAGGTTATTCAATCTTTGAAGATGTTTTAGAGAGGCAATACATAAAGTGCTTTGCTTTCTCTGGAAATTAAAGTATCTATGCTTTGCAAGTATATCAGCTGCAATTTGTAAAATTACAGTAAAAAGGTATGGGTGGATGTACAGTAATCGTTTGAATGCTTCATATGACAAACTGAGAAAGGTCAAGAATGTAGGCCAAGTAGGAATCATAAAATGATATGTTGCATTTCACTCAAATGAGTGAACTCAACAAATAAATAACTCATTAAAAAAATTCAACTGACCCTTTATGCAAACTGAGTTCTAATCCTAGCCTACAATGATCTTTAAAGAGCATGGTAGGAACAAAACTGCAGAAGAGCAAGACTATAGCCCCACTACTATCTGGAGTGGTCTGGGGGCTGGTATCGCTGTCTGGAGGCGGTTGGGGGCTGGATGTGGGCGAACAAGCTGAAATTAAATCCGGATAAGACGGAGGTGCTTTTGGTTCGGAAAGCCACAGCTTGGGTATTGGACTATCGTCCTGCTCTAAATGGGGTTGCACTTCCTCTGAAGGAGCAGGTGCGCAGCTTGGGGGTTCTCCTGGATCCACAACTACACCTGGAGTCCCAGGTGGCGGCGGTGGCCAGGGGAGCCTTTGCTCAGCTTCGGCTGATTCGCCAGCTGCGACCGTACCTGAGCTGTGCGGACCTGGCCACGGTGACCCATGCCCTAGTGACATCTAGATTAGATTATTGCAATGCGCTCTACGTGGGGCTGCCTTTGAAGACGGTCTGGAAATTACAACTAGTACAGAACGTGGCGGCTCGGCTGGTTGCCGGGGCACATCGGTTTGACTGTCGGGCCGTTGCTTTGGCGACTACACTGGCTGCCGGTTCTGTTCCGGGCCCAATTCAAGGTGCTAGTTTTGACTTTTAAAGCCCTTTACGGCTTGGGTCTGGGGTATTTGAGGGACCGCCGCCTTCCATATAATCCTACCTGTACTCTCAGATCATCTGGAGGGGCCCTTTTGACTGTGAGGTGAGAGGAGAGGTGAGAGGGGCGGCGGCCAGGAAGAGGGCCTTCTTGGTGGTGGCCCCCCAACTTTAGAATACCCTCCCCTTTGAATTGAGAACTGCTCCCTCGTTTTTAACATTTCGGCGGGGGCTGAAGACCTTTTTATTTCAAAAAGCTTTTAACTGTTGACAGGCTATATCTTGATTAATTTTATGATCCACAGGGCTTGTTGCTTGCTGTTTTTTAAATTTTTAAATTGTATTTTAACATTGTTTTAAATTGTTCCTATTGTTAAATTTTGTTTTTATTGTTTCTTTTATTGTAATGCCGCCTTCGGTGCCTTTGGGCAAAAAGGCGGGATATAAATCCAATAAATAAATAAATACTCAGAAGGCTATGTACACATGCACCAAGGAATATTAGGCTTCCTTCTCCTCATTTCTTCTGGAGGTTTGGAAAGCTCAGTGGGTCCAAAAGAAAAGTAGGAATAAGAGATTGAAAATAAAATGGTCTCTACCAATCATTGCGTTCTTGGGAAAGGCTAGCCCAATAGACATGTGCTAAATGGCACATTTTGGCAGCAAGGCCAGGTGGTTGGATAACAGCACTTCAAGGCTGATGCGCTGGGATGGAGAAATCAAGCTTTCTGGAGCTGGGGCATTATCAAATTAACAGATTGCGCACAATTTAAACACATGGAGGGCATAATCTGGCATCATAAATCATGTTTAATCCCACCCTCTAAATATATGCTAACTCATACACAAACTCTTGATAACCTTGGAACAAGACAATAAATTCGCAGCACGCTGCACACTTAAAAGTGCTGTACAAAAAAAATATATATTCAGAGACATGCCTTCCCTTGATGACCTATATTCCATTATAGACCTCTGACATGGGTTTCATGTTCCTTTTAACAAGTGTTCATTGATAAGCTGATAGGGCCAGAGCGAGGGCAGAAAAGAGTCACAAGGATCCTTGAGGCTTTTCCACCACTACTGGGGTCACAATGGAGCCAGAGATTTGATGGCTTTCATCTTATTCCGCTTGTAGCCCAACCACCCTGCCCCCCCAGCCCATATGAAAGCAGTTTTCAATGTCAGCGTATGGTACGCCAGAACAAGAGAACAAAGGGATAGGCACGCATGCACACACAGTCCCTTTGTCTGGGGAAGGCCATCCTTGCCTGCTTCCAAATCGCCAGATTTGCCGTTTGTGCTGATTAGGTGGTCTACTCTAATAATTCCTAGAACCATCTTAATATTGCCTCCCAATACAAAAGCCAGGCCCTCCCCTTACGAGAGGCAAAAGAAATCCTCCCAACCCCCAGACAAAAGGATGGATATAGTTTGCGCTGCACAGTTGAACATTCTACCTCATGTTTGTTCGCAATGTCAGCGAAACACACCTAGAGTCTCCCTCCCCCTGTCTCTCAGGAACCAAGAGGGACAAGTGAAGAATGCATTTGAGAAAGGGGCAGATTTTAAAAGTACAGTACTATGTGAAAGCCAATAAAACCAAACTGAGGCAAAGCTTCCCAAACAAAGCTACCAGGCTGAGTTTCTTGCTCTAACTCATCTTAATGGCTTCTGGAAGTATGTAGACAATGCGATTCCCAAAAAGGTGATGTGAGGGAGGTGTTGACGAGGCCCCTCCCTGTTTGGGAGGCAGGTGTTGGGGCGGTGGTGAAAAAGGTGTTGGGGAGGCAGACTCACAAGACCACAGCTCTCCCTAAAGCCAGCAGACTGTACAAGCAAGACGGCTTGCCAACATTAACTCTGATTTCAGAGATAGTTATCCAGAACTTCTGTCTGCCAACTGTTTCATATGGATCCCTCTAAAGCAGATATATTTCCAGCTCTGCCTGGTTGTATTGAGCAGTAAAATTCTCTCCCCCACCCCAACACACAATGCATGTCAAAAACAGGGTTGGGAACTCAGGTTTGAGTCACTTAAACACGGTTTTTTCCACTGACTTGTGTACACTTGGGTCACAAGTGTCAATGACTTGAGACTTGGGTCCACTGACTCAGAAATGAGTAATGAATTAGAAAGACTCAAGTCACAAAGACACATGTATTTTCCCCTATCTAGGGGATCACGATAGAAGGCGGGTGCATCCAGCACATGGGAGAGGGAGCGGGCTCTCTTGTCCCTCTGGGAAGAACAGACGATCCATTGGATGAAGGATGGTTGGCCTGATTTTTTCCTCTGGGTGAGGGAGGTGACAAGGAGAAGCCCAAAGGATGGGGAAGGGAGTTCTTGCTATAGGAATAAGTGGCTGGAGAAGCTCAGAGAGAGGCAAAGGAGGTAGGCGAGTGAGCCAGAAGGTGGTTCCTAGCAATAGAAGAGGAACACCTTCCAACCTAGTATCAAATAATGAGAGAAAATGACTTTTCAATTTAGTGACAGACATGGAAAAAGATTATAGGGGTAATTTGATACAGGGTGCTTTAAGAACATGGATAGGTAGTTTGGATTTAATTTGTCAAAAGGAAAAGAATTTAAATAACAAATTTCATTAAGTTCTCTGATTTTGAAATTTATATTCTTGAACAAGCATGTATACAAACAGGTTGCTGTAACAATTCAAACATTAGTTTGCAACTAAGCAGAGCTTCTGTATAGTTAGGGAGCATCATCCAAAATCTTTTGTCATGCAGCCCACATGCACTGCATAATTAGATATGCTTGGAGACAAGAGACCAATTTCTGTTGGGCTCTCTGAATGTGTGCAAGAATACTAAGCAAGGTCATTTATGTGAACGCTTAGGCTGCAATCCTATGCGCACCTAACTCCAAAATAAGCCCCACTGAACAAAGTGGACCTTTCCCCAATTCAAGCAGACAAGATCAGGCTGCAAGGGTTTGGATCTTTCCATAACAAAGGAATGATGCTGGGGACAATAAAGGCTCTCAGTGAGAGATGCTAATGCCAAATGGATGGCAAGAAATATTCATAGTTTAACAAAAAATACATTTCAGCGCTTGGGTTGCGAGATGGAAGAAATTAGTAATCTCAGTAATATTTCATGGAGACACCCTCCTCCCATGATGCATCTTCATCTTGCTCCACGTGGGTGGACTAGAATAGCACCTAAGAGAATATATAAAACAGACAAAATGCCAGTAGGTTTACTATTGGCTGTTTTCTCAGTGCAGAGGTCTTTCATTTAGGTGTTTTGGAACAAGGTGCTTCTTCAATACAAAAGCCTAAGTTATACTAGCAAAACTTTGGAATAAAGCAGTTAAAAATATTTTCAGTTTACTTAGGTACACACTGTTTTTCACAAATGTAACCCTTGTGTAAAACCAGGGGTGCCTGTATTATGAATTCTTCTTTAAAAGTCTTTTATCTTTAAAGAATAAAAAGGCTATTCTTTAAAGCAATGCTCCTCAAACTAGAGGCCGTGACCCAGTGTCAGGTGGGTCACAGAAAGCCGGGAGCCATTATCTTGGAAGCTGCAGACCTTACTCTTGCTACATTCTTCTTCTTAAGTGTCAACAGTTTGAATTTTCAAGTGAGGGTTTTTAAATTTTTGTTTTTACATAACATTTTGTCCTGACCTTGCTTTCTGTTAGGGATATTTCATCCTTGTGCAATTGCTGCAATCCAAGAATGCCAGCTCGCATTCCAGGAGTGCCATTTCATTATGGCGTTTCCAGCCATAACGTACTTCCAGATTAATGACATCACTTCCAATGGGTCCCGACATGAGTGCCATTCTAAAAAGTGGGTTCCAGTGCTAAAACTTTTGAGAACCACTGCTTTAAAGACCTTTTTACATTTCTAAGTTAATTTAGATCAGCAAGGTAGTACCCTTTAATGGACCATGCCTAAGCCATGGGGGGAAAGCAGGCATGGATTGTAGGTTAGGAGTGCAATAGCTGAACCTGTGCTCCAAAATGGATGCAGCACCCTCAGTCTTTGCTAACTCCCAAGGAAATGACGGATTACTTGAACCATCTTGTCACATGGGCCTTTCAGGGCTTACAACATAGTAACAGAAGTTAATGCAGCTTATACACCTGTCAATTACTCATGGAGTAATTAAACAAAGCATATTTGATATTGAGAACATATGGATGCGATCTGGAGAGGTTATCTACACGACTGACACTCGCAAAGAGTCCAAGGATAGTTGCCCCGTACTAAATGAGTACATTTATCTTCCTGTAGCTGGACTGGAATAATAGTTGGCATTAGTAAGAGGGGAATGTGGTGGCGCATTGGGTTAAACCGCTGTTGCTGGGCTTTCTGACCGGAGGATTGGGAGTTCAAGACTGCGCAACGGAGTGAGCTCCCGTTGCTTGTCCCAGCTCCTGCCAACCTAGCAGTTCAAAAACACCTAAATGCAAGTAGATAAATAGGGACCACTTCGGTGGGAAAGTAACGGCATTCCCTGCGCTACGGCATATAGTCATGCCAGCCACATGACCACGGAAGCTTGTCCTCGGACAAAACACCAGCTCTACAGGCTTTGAAACGGAGATGAGCACCGCCCCCTACCGTCGGTCACGACTAGACCATTCGATCGTGGGGAAACCTTTACCTTTAATAGTAAGATCACCCCCATGTTACAGGATAGACAGAGGCCAGGAAAGTTTGGCTTGTTTGAAGTCACCTGCCAAAATTAATGGTTAACAAAAGATACAAACTGGGGAGTTCCCAACTCTGTCTTAGCCACTTCACTAGTTCTGTCAAACCTTTTAGCTCTCTGGAATATAGTTTGTTTATTTCAGATTACTGAAGCACTGTCAGCTGATGGTTGAGCACGACCATTGTTTCCATCCTGGCATTTGATCACCATGGGGACTGGCCTCATAACACACTCCAACTATACTAGTAGCCATCAGCGTTCCACAGTTTCCAAGTTACCAATTCCTGCACCATTTGGTAAGTCACAGCAATTCCTCTACACATCCCAGAATTACAGAGTTTCGTTTCATTTGAAAAACAAAGGGAAAGAAATGCATTTTAGGTTATGGTAGGGAGAAAAAAACATGGCAAAAGCCATCCAGTCAAAGCAACAGAATCGAGGAAGCCAGAGCCACAGAGTTTTAAAAACCAATTATACTGTTGAGAAAGGATAAGGGCCATCAGGAGGTATAACCCAGAATTTCAGTTTTTGAACACAAATTTATTGGAGTACTGTACACAGTTTTGTTCAGGGCACACTTTTTTGTGCATTAGGGACGACCAGCTGTCATGGATGGCTGGGGAGGGGGCACGGATCCTCTCAGAAAACAGAACCTACAACCTGGACTACACAGTTGCATATTTTAAATGAGAAATAAAATACAGACTCAGGCTGAATTCATACCACACAATACTAATATTAATCTTTGGCTTACCCAGTACTTCCATAAAAAAGCAGCATTTAACACACAGGGCACCACTTTTGTACACTAACACACAGGTAAAAACTCCACTAAAACTGAGGGTTGGGAGAGTTAAAACAGATAAAAGGAAGTACTTTTTTACCCAGCGGGTAGTTAATCTGTGGAACTCTTTGCCACAGGAGGTGGTGATGGCATCTGGTCTAGATGCCTTTAAGAGGGGATTCGACGGATTTCTGGAGGAAAGGTCCATCGTGGGCTATAGGCAATGATGGATTGTACAACCTCCTTACAAAGATGGAGGGCTACTGGTACCAGGTGCAAGGGAGTGGCAACAGGATGCAAGCATCTTGTTGTCTCATGCCTCCCTGGGGCACCTGGTGGGCCGCTGTGAGATACAGGAAGCTGGACTAGATTGGCCTGATCCAGCAGGGCTCTTCTTATGTAGGTACCTTCCTAGGGACCAGAGAACAGGACCAGCTGACCTTCCCGATATCAACAGGAAACAAATCTTGCTTATATCAAGGCCAAAAGCACACACTGATTTGTGGAGAGCAAATCTTTGTTTGGAGGGGCGCCTCTCCCCTCCCACCTAAGGGCTGGCCAAGCCTCTCATTCCTTAAGTCTGTGGCTTAAGACAGCAACAGCAACAAGGCAATGCAGTCACCAGAGAAGCCAGCCCAGCAGCTAAGCAGCCCTGGCAAGACACTGCTCTGGGGCTGCAGCAAGAGCAGAGCCTGCCAAGCGGGAGCCTCCTTCCCCTGTGCAGACTTTAAAAGCTGTTCATAAATACATGTTTGCAGTCCTGACAGAATCGCAGTTGGCAGGCTCCTAATTCAAAGCATTCCTCCCCAATCACATGGCCCACGGCAGGCTACGCAGCACAGAAACTACACAGACAGTGTGCGCAGGCTAGCTGCTGCACATTTATTGGAGAGACTGTTTCGGCTCCCACCCACTGCAACTCACATTTTCCACACTTGTCATTTGTGCCCCTCAGAAGAGACAGTGAATTGCCATCAGGGCTGAAAAATAAGCTTTGCAACAACTTGCTTATTAAAAAAGCAGTTCTACACATAAGCAACACCCTGCACTCATGAGGACTATAAACATGGCTTTCAAAGAAGTACAGAGAAAACTTGATCTACAGGATGCAGTAGTAAAAGAAGGTAGAGTGACCGTATCACTTCAGACAGTAGATGGAGGGGGGATTTCATTCTTATGTACTCAAAGTCTTGGTAGATAACTGACTATGCAAAGAGGGTTTTGGAAGGTTCTCTCCCCAGTTTGCATAAGGAACTATTAAAACACCTGCAGACTCAAGTGGCACCGTCTAAAATTCTACCACCCAACACACAACAGCTGCATGTCCTGATGCTTTCACACATAGCAGGACTTGGCACTACAAATTAAAGAGGGATGGTCAGCGAGCAAACTGGGAGCCAATTCACAAGAGAAAGCCCCCAGCTCCCCCGTTAACATACAGACCAACTGCCTACTTTTGCTAGACGACAGCCTGATTGGGGGGGGGATGAAAAAGCGAGGAGCAGTGATGCTCATGGGAAGCAAGCACCTTTTATTCTTGCTCACAACCAATCATGATTGCATTTGCTATCCGACAGCCCTGAACGCCTCTGTCTTTTTTCAATGTATGAAGAAAGCCCAGTGTCCTCCACCATCGTAAGCAAGCAGTTTGAATCAACAGCAATTTCAGCAGCAGGCCAATGAAACAGAGAAATCAGGAAAGCCTCCTACAATAGGGGACTTGCCGCAAAAGCTCAACCCATGACGCAAGCAAAGGAACAAGGAGCCTTCCAAATAATGTCTTCTAAAAAGCGCGTCTTCTGCCCTTTTAATTAGTGGGAGGTCAGCGAGAATGTCAAGCTTTGCCACTGAGTTCCTCTGTTCAGAGGAAGAAATTAGACTTTTAAATGAAGGTGCTTTTGGCCTTTTCAATAGGATTCATAGGAGGAGAAAGAATGGCTTGCCATGCCTTTGCTGCCCCAATGGCTGGGCTACACACTATAGCTGCAACCTTGGGTCAGATCGAGGCAGCACCAGAATTTATCACTGCCAAGGTATTTCCATAGCTCGCCAAAAGCTCTGTGTAGATCTCTGGGTCTAGTCAGCAAAGGGGCCAGATTATTCAGGAGGGAAGGCCACATTCTCACCTTCAGAAGATAACATCTAGCAGATCTCTGGGACCAACACTAAGTGATAGCAGCAAATGGCCTTAGCAGCAAAGAGATAGGAACTCTTACTTCCATGCTCCCTCCTTTCCACAAAGTCACTCAAAGGTGCTCACTCCATGCACACCTCCACCTACCCCTATGGTAAGAGACAGAGAACCTAAATAGATATTTGTTTAAGCTCAGCCCGAAAAGATCCCCAAAAGCAATTTTACATCTTACACCAGTATGACAAGCTTCCCCTCCTCTGCCAACTCCTGTCACATGCAGCAGTCAGCTTGGACTTGGGCACTTGGTTTCATCAGCCCCATGGATCCGATTCCCTCCACAGTTGCAAGCCTTCCCACAGCATTTGCTTCAACCCTGCCTATTTTTCTTGGCAACTCATCTTAAAACATGTGGTGATGGGGGCAGCGAAAGCCACTTAGCTAAAAATGAAACCATATAAAGAGCTTGCCGTCCAACAGTGCTCCCCAGAAGGGCAGCAAAGGAGCCAAGAAACAGCACAGGCTTGCGGAAATGCAAGGCTATTTTTTTGGCTGAGAACAGCCAAAGCACCTTTGTTGTATGTCCTTACGTCTATGTCCCACCCTGATACAATGCTATCAGCATCCGTAATGGTTAAGAGACCTTAATCTCTGGGATTCCTATGAAGCAGCCTTTCCTGCTATCTCAAGTTTAATTTCCTGCCTCCTAAATTTCCATGAAAACAAAAGCCCAGCTTAAAGAATTTAGAGGCTGTCCAGACCAATCAATCAAGGAGAGCAGTGGGGGCAGGGGAAAGAGGAGGAATGAGGCTGGGTGGGTGACAGCACATTTGCCAGGAGATCACCCAAGGCCTAATAAGTCATTATGAATTTTTAAAAAGGATTTGGGCAGCATGCCCAATGGAGAAAAAATCACTGTGCACATTTGGCAACCCACACAGGGAAGGAGCAGGAATGCTGCAGGCCAAGGGACTAGAAGGCAAGAGCAGGACAAGGTCCTTCTCAGGAAGGGAGAAAGGGGGATTCAGGCCAAAGGGAAGAGAAAGCCTCTGGCTTCACGTTTAAGCGACAGGCGCTGCAGCAAGGGGAGCTGGGAAAGCAGAAGGTGGCACATTTTCAGGCCAGCCAGAGGAAACTTGTACTCCCACTTGCTGAAGCAAGCATATAATCCTGAAGATGCAAATATGGTTCACCCGCACAACAAACTGGGGGGAGGGGGAGGGAGACTAGAGAAAGAAGATGACCCTGTGTACAGACCATGATACCGCTAGAATTTTTTTAACCACCACTCCTTCAGCTCAGTGGCTGGCCTATGGAAGCTCTTTATAGTCAGTCTCTGCGGAAAAAAATTCTGTTCTCTCTCACTGCTGGTTGCTCTGTGGTTTGAGTAGAGTAAGAGTAACCCTGCATTTTAAAATGGAAGGAAATGATAGGCCCCTTTACAGAAAGATACATCTGACAGGGGGTGAATTACCTTGAACAAAGGACATTTTCTGACAATTTCCTACTCTGGCGAACCCTGGCAAAGCAGGAGTTTTGCAGTAGTTGGTTGGAGCTAGGGATGGGGGGGGGGAAGAGAAGCACATTTGCATGACATCAGCTGCTCTTGCTTTGCCTGAGTAGACAGAGCAAGCTAGTCCTGACCAGTGAGGCTGCTGGCTACTTTTCCCCCAATCCCTTGTCACCTTAGCACCATACTGCAGTATTCAAGGTTGGATCTCTTGCCAGAGATGCCGTCTTGAGATCCTTTCTTGCCTCCCAAAGATCCATTTGTGTTTGGCAAGCCCGTTGCTCTGCCTCCAAGTTTAAATGAAGGTGATGTTTAGCTTCTCGTTCCTTTGCTGCAATGTAGGTGAGCTTTGTCCGATAGAAACCAGACACAACCACACACCCTACATGGCTCATCTCAAAGTCAGAAGCATCTTGCCTACTTGCTGGCCAGAGCAGAAATGCTGCAGTCAGACCATGTCCTTCTACACAGGAAATAGGAATATTATGTAAAAATGCATATATTGCCAGAAAATAAATGCTAACCAGGGTGGGTGGGTGAAGAATCTAATTTAGAGAATATTTCGCTTATAAAAGGCATCTTAAATACTAAGGCTCAAAAGCTCTAGATTTCTCATAAAAAAACAAGTAAGGAGGAACAGTATGTGGTTGTAAAGTGCCATCTTAAAGGCAAACTATGATACATCAGTAAGCATTTGTAATAATTATGCAAAATTAGACAAAAAACTACTGCAGTTTATGTCAAACATGGGGCAACTCTCTACCTTCCTTTATCAGATTTTTTTTCCTAATTCCATTTTGTTGAAGGAGCATTTTTGAAATTACTCCAGTGTTGCAAGTCTGCTGAAATAAAACTAACACAAATACAGATTCTTATTGCGGAGATTGTTGTAGACCTCTTTACATAAAAGTACGAAGTTGTAAAAAAACAAACAGATTGTGTGTTTCTTTAGGCTAGACGATATGTAAAAAGTATAGGACCCCTGAACAGGAGCAGCCTAAGACATCAAGCAGGAAACAGCCCAAAAATGAGGCAGAAAGCTTTAAATACCGGAAAACCACAAGTCCTCAAATTATGTAGGTGTCAATATCAGAACATACAAAATTGGACTTCAAATACAGTAACAGACTAGTTCCAATTGTGGTTTCTTTTTGGACTGCAGTACAAGAATTCAGAGTTAACCTAAGGGTATGTGGTACCCCTCTGAGCCAGCACTAGAACTCAACAGCCATTAACAGCCCCCTTGCTAGAATTGGTAGCAGTTCCACAATGCTGCCAGAACCCTATTTAGGGCTAAGATTAAAAAAAAATCAGAGCCATAAGTATGCAATGCTGCAGGCATTAATGCTTGACACTAAAACCTAGAAATTTGGATTTCTTTCTTCTAGTCCCTTAGATGCACTTCAGTTGGAGTAGCAGTTTAATAGCCCAAGAATACTCAACCTTTCCCATCTCAGCCATCAGAAATCTGTTCTTGCAATCCAGAGCTGTCAATTCACTCTTTGGTAGGTAGACCATCACTTTGACCTCCCACTTCTGTTTTACCAAGTCTATTTTTTCCATTAGCAATTCTTGAAGACAGTGATTGGCAATGAAGGTAAACTTTGCAAGAGCTGGGTTACTATATCAAACCACAGCTGCTTGCAAAATGTCAACTCCTCTGCTAGTTAAGAATTCTGCAAGAAGTCAGCATGTGTGAACTTCAGCAAAGGATACAGGATATAAATTGCTCTTAAAAATACAGAAGTAAGGTGGGGAAGTCTTTTTTTTTTTGCCATCAATACAGATTTTGGATGGTGGGTGCTTTACAGAGTGAACGGATCATATATGCTGAAAGCAAACCAAATATAAACAGATATGTCTTCTGGGTCAAGGGTGGCGAGACATAAAAACATTTAGGTCAGCAGTGGAATGAAGATCTCCCGCTCTTGAATTTTCAAGTGTTGCCAAGAATGGGTTGCAGGCAGGGAGCAGGGAGACAGGAGACCTATTTCTGGGGTGAGCTGGAGGCAGAGAACTATACTAATCTTCCCCAGAAGACCTTTAGCAGAAGTAGGCAGCAATCGGGTTCCTTTTTTAGGGTCCTGCACCTCCCTTTAGAGAGTTATATTCAAGATAAATTAAAAGCTTGTAGACTTGACCCAAAGATAGAAATTCAAACATATTACATCTTGGAGCATAAACATTTCTCCATTTGGGATCTTTTGTTGGGAGGGGGGACATTTTGGAGATACACAAATAAGTCCAAGCATTTCCTAAAGCCAGAATGTGACACACACGATGCTTGCTTACTGTCACCTATCTTTAAAGAAAGTTTTTGACTGGTGATCAATGTCTGTTGTGGCAATGAGGGTAAATATTGGACTAAAGGGAAGGGGGCCACTGGAGGCAAAGGCAGCCCACAGCTTCCCACAAAGCACTGTCCAGCTCATTGAAATAAGAACCACATAGGGCACAAATGCTCCAAAGTTCTGTTTAAGGGTTAACAGCTTGTAAGCTAGTGGTGGACAAGCATACAGTATTTTGAGGTATAGCCTCTTGCATTTATTGCTTTAAATACCTCAAGACTTTTCACTATCTGCACTGCTCTTTCCAAGCAGGAACACCTACGCTAGCTTTATCACAAATATGCACACTAACCAACCCCTTCTTGTTCCGCTCCTTTGGCACCTCTCTTGCAAGCCACCAAAAGAAGGGAAAAATAACCCTGGGGGATGAGAAGCTGCTTCACACTCAATATGGGAATCTTGTTTGCACCACCGACACACACTGCTGTTTGCGGCAATAAACATGTAAAGTGTGAAAGGAAGAGGCAGGTCTTCGAGAACTTGGACACACACACCAGGGAGCCACCGTCGGCTGTGGCTGGTTACATGCATCCACTGCACAACGAGAGAGAAGCAGCTGCCGTTCACACTTGACATGTTTAGCGCAGCAAACAAGAACGCAACATAAAGTGTGAAACGCTTGACTAACTCACTTTCCAAGTGCCAAACTGAATTCTTTTTTCCTGGAGTTTCCTCAGTCTTTGGAGCAGGACAGTCCCAAATGTGCATGCATTAAAATTTGCCATTTGTTAGAAAGTTGCTTCATCATTCGGGGGCTCTCAATTGTCATAAATGCTTCCTCAAAGGCCAACAGACCATCTTTAGGTTGTCAGAATGCCCAAACCCCTCCCCCAGCTGTCTTCCATGATACCCACTACCTCCATATCCAAAAGCCTTTATACACGGTCAAAATTAAGTTAGGGCAAATAGTCCACGTCCATCAGATCAGACTGTAAATTTTACAAAAGAAAGACTTCCAAAAATTTACCATTTTCCAATTTCTATTTTATAGTTAAGCTGATCTTAGTTTTTTCTACTATACAGACCTGACTCTTAACTGACTTCTCCCTAAGCTTCTCAGAATATTTACACTGGTATGCCTGGATCCAGTGCATAACATCTCCCGCAATCCTTTTGTATGGACTTCCTAAATATACACACCTGCTTTTCCTAAGACTGAGAGGTTTGAGGGTTGTTGTTTTTTTAAACACAAATGTAAGCATGGTGCCGACTGTTTAATATGCACACAGAAAGCTGTGCCGCTTCCCATCCTGCAGGTGTGCAAAAATCCCAACAGAAGAGAGGGATGTGTGCCTTCATTTATCTTTGTGTGTTATCCCAGGTGCTTTACTAAAGGGGCAGGAAAGAAAACATGAACATAGAGGAGTTGGTTTCCAGGTGGACTGCTGCAGAAGTACATATGCACAGTACAGTATTTATTTATTTAAAAAAAAAAAAGATTAAGACAAAGCTTTTTAGTAGAGCAGTGAAACAATGGCCAGGATGAGGAATATTCCAGGACATTAGGGCCAATGCTGATTAAACACCTTATTGTCTAGCCAAGATCTTTAATTTTGCTAAGACAATAGCTGCATACAGCCCCAGTCCAGATCAGGACCATGGTGCTGAAGCAGGCATGTGGTTGTCCTCACCAAAAGTCCCCACACTGATGCCATTACAGCAAGGTGCGGACTGCATCTTTTACTTGCAGCGGTTAATTTTATCGTCACCATCGCTGTGCTAGGCCTCTATAAAGGCAGGCCTCTGTCCCATTAGCTTACAGTCAATATGTTGAGCATCACATCTAGATTGACCCCCCCCCAATGTCCTGGAATGCCCACAATGGTGATCTTAACCAGGAAGTAGTGCCATCAAATGCAAGTATACCAATACGTACTCCAGCTTCATTCAAGTGACAGACAAATGGAATGGACACGTATCTAAACACATCTGCAGAGGAACTCCTATAAGGAGCACCAGCGCAATGCTCAACTCTTGCAGTGCTTCAGTGCTACTATGGCATTGGATTTCTTGTAAAGAAATCCTCCTCACTTTCAATTTAAAAAAATATTCACACACAGGCATACTGCAAGCTTGGCAGGGGCACTAAGTTCACTTTTTTCTATATATCAGCCATCTACCTTCTTGAAGTAAAGGTGGTAGGAGCCAAAAGAAGCATTGGTTTTCCCCCATACACGCCCCACCAAAAGCTGCAACATGCAGTACCATACATTCGTGCTTTACCCAACAAAAGCCAGAATAGAAACCTGGAGTCACACCCACCCCAACCACAAGGACACAGGGTTCAGTTGCTTGAGCTGCTACAAGCTGCTTTTTCAGGCAAACCCCTACTGGAGAAGCTAGGAGGACTTGGGAGCAGCTCACCCAGAACGCAGCCTGACTAACAGCTGGGAGACTAAAATGGGGCAGGATGACTGTAGGTTTCCACATTAGAAGCCTACAGCAAAAAGGGGGGGAAAAAAGAACACAAGGTAAACCTCTAGCCAGAGACGGGCGTGGACATGACTAAGAATTCCTAAAACCTGACTCATTAAAGGACAAGTTAGCTCTGAACTGAATCGCCATTGGGATTTGTCCGTCTCAATTCACAAGTCGCGTCATCAGCCAGCCTCTCCCAGATCTGGGAAAAAAGGCATCTTTTTCTGCTTGGGCCAGCATTCCTCCCTCCTCTCCCTCATGGGTACCTATTAATAGAAAGAAAGGAGAAGGGGGAGGGGAAAGCCAACTAAACCCTTTTAGCTTCCCTAAAGCCTAGCTGGCTCTTCCTCCTCCTGTGCGGGCATTCACCACCACCTCCTCTGAGGTCCTTGGTTTCCCCCAGAAAAACAGGGACAGGAAATAAGCGCCCTGTTCCAACTCACAGGCTCCTCTTTCTACCCAGAAGACACCCCCATCCCCCACAGAAGAGCCTAGCTGTCCAACTGGAAAATAATTAGATAGCAATTTTATTTATGACTGCTCTGCTACCTCTTCCCCCCCCCTCATCTTAATGGCTAAATGGTGACTCACGTTGGCAATGTTAGAATACACAGGAAGTCGTCTCTGTTTTACAGCCACCGCTGTTCATTTGTTGTTAAATATTTATCCTACACAACGATGCCTGAAAAGAATCCAAAGGCCTGCTTGTGCAGCTTTCCCAAAGATTTCAGGCAGTGGGATCAGTTCAGAAAGAGAAAGCAGAGGCCTCATCAGACAAGAAAAAGCAGGGGGAGGGGGGCTAGACAGCCAATCCTTGGGGAAAAAATGGGGGTGTTACAACACTTGCATACCATTTGACACACCCTTGAACTCTGTATATGGCAAAAGTATTAATCCAGAGTAAATACTGTAACACCACTCCCTGGTTTTAAGCTCATAATCACCATTGCAGCTGAGAACCCCACTTCATTCATAAGCATGCACTAAGGGAGTGGAGAGAAAAAGGCTATCCTTTTTAAAAACATCCTTCTGCCACCTTTTTATATTTATATTCAGGTTTTTAAGGAACAATTTGAAATAACCTGGTGATCTTGAGAACATAACCAGTGCCAGAACTCAACGAAACAGGGATCCTCAGACCCAACCACCATTAATGCATGCAAGCAAAACAAAACACACCCTATTTTCCTCAAATTTCAACCTAGTATTCCAAAACCAAAATGATCCAGATTGCCTTGGCAGCAGTATAAAGAGCTCCCTCTGTCCTTTCCCAAACTCAGTTCCATTACTGGGGTAAGTGTCAGCCAACACTGTTGGGGCAGCTTTAGACAGTTGTTCCAGTGAAGTCCCCTTCCCACGGCTTGGTCACTGGAGTAGCCCTGCCCTCCTGGATAGCCACGAAAATGTTCTTCCTCCTCCCACCTCCCTCCATAGCATGAAGCCAAGCCATTCATTACAAGAGGGACAAGTTCATTTGGGATTTCTTTCCCCTTCACAGAGCTTGATCAGAAAAGATGGGAGGAAGAAGATGGCGATTTGACATTGACAAGCCTTACAATAGGAGGGTTGCATTGTAAGCAAGGCCTTGCTCCCAGCCCCTGGGAGCAAAGCTGCCTGAAACCAGATTTCAGTGCACTCAACCTTCAAACCCACTGGATTGCCCCTCTACTCCATTCTTGTGTGGAGAGCAGCAGAGGGGTTGAGCCTTCAGGAAAGGTTCCCAGGGCAAGCCAAAGAGCAAGAGGAGGCAATGGAATTTTTTTTTGTTGGGGAGGGGGGAGGGAAGAACCTCAACTAAGAATCAGACTGCCTCACTGACAAGGGAGATCGTGCATGCAGCACAGACCTTTTTATACCTGATAATAGGCCTGTGCTTATCAGGAACCCATATACAAATGATCTGCAGCTTTAGCAGATTTCCTCCTATTCTTCCAATTGTTTGCAAAGCCGTTAGAAGATTTAAAGGTCCTATTGTTTACACTGGATGGCAAACAATCTCAGAGACCACCACCATCCATCACTTCCCCCACTTCACATGCTATTGTTTGAACAGCCACATTCAAATCACAAGCCCCCCACCCACCCACATTCCCACTGCTTCTTCCCACCCCCTCCCCATCACATCCTGTTCAGTGGAGGGTCCATTTCCCTTGATGCATTTCTAATGAGGCCTGAAGAGATTGTGTCAGCTTTTGTTTACTTCCTCATTTTCACTACATCGAAGATGTCAGCACAGCACTGATCTTAGGTGGGGCAAGCTTGGACTGAGCAACCCACAGAAAATCTGATTGGCTGTGATGAGGAGATATTTTGCGTAGGCCTTGGAAGAGACACAGAATTGCTTATCTAAAAAAGGTCACCTTTGGACAGCCCTATTGGTTGATTTTTTTTATTTGAGAAGGAGCAACCTCTCTCATTAAGGATAAAACTGTCCTTGCAGAACTAGAAGTCAAAAGGCAGAGCCACTGGGTCAATGCTGATCTAGCTGATAGACCATCAAGAGAACTGTAAGAAACCAGCTTTCACTGCACCACCAATTACTTGTATTGTCCTACACCAACCCCTCTTTGGCTTCTAACCAGGACTGGCATATCAAGCCTTTTAGAGATGGGAGGCGCCCTGGGGTAGAGAGTTAACTTTCTGGTGCTCTCTTGTACAACATGAAGCAAACTGCTAGCATTTTGCAGACAAAAAGCAAGTGGCCTTAAAGTCAATGCTCCACACTTACCCTGATCTCATTGCGCCGGATCTCCACGTCACAGACGGAGTGTCCTTGGTGTGCCCCACTGTAATAGCAACAGAACTGGCAGACAGCAACCTGCTCCGCCTCGCAGTGGTACAGCCGGTAAGCATTGTGTTGGGGGCAACTCCAGGCCCTGATGTCATCTGCCTCCACCAGGAGGTGCCCACGCGCTGTGGAGGGCTGCTGCAGGTGTGTCTGAACATGGGACTGGCAGCATGGCGCCTCACACCTCAGGCAGATCTTCTGGGCAGGCAAAGGTGGCCCACGGCGGCAGAAGACACAGTGTAAGACTGAGGGGGTCTTTTCCAGGTTGAGAGAGTTGAATTTCTCCACAATATTGGTCAGCTTTAAGTTCTTCTCAAGATTGGGCTTCTGGTTGTAGGCCTGGTTACATTCAGGACAACGCACAAGCCCAGTTTCTTTGGCCCATGCCTCTCCTATGCATCCCCTACAAAAATTGTGCTTACAAGGAAGCTGGACAGGTTCCACAAAGACATGCAGGCAAATGGGGCATATAAGCTCTTCTTCAAAACAGTTCTTCCAGTTTTCAGCCATGTCTCCCACCAAGACAGATTTTTATAATTAAAAAAATCTTTTAAAAGTCAGTTTTTGGTCTATCGACGTCGGTGAGTTTCCACTTTTGCAACACAAAGGCCACTAAGTTGCTAATGAACCAAGAAATTAAAAGTTAAATTAAAAGCAGGACCACTGTATTTCCTAACAATCAAGCAAAATCTATCTTGCCTCCCAGACCCCAAAGCCCAGCAACACAATCCAATTGTTTCAATGAAATTAAGAATCAATATTAAGACTGCAGAACACATATGTTCTAGATTTAAATGTCGAGAATCTTAACACCTGTGAATTTTTTTTAATTCGGAAAAGCACAATTTCTCTCTCTCTCTCTCTCTCTCTCTCACACACACACACACACACACACACACTCTCTCTCTCTCTCTCTCAAGGCAAAACTTACCGAGAACTGGAAAAAATCCATACAAAATCCAGAAGGAAGAAGTCCAAATTCCATATAAACCTCCTAAGTTAAAACCCGCCAGTTCAGTATCTGTACCGCAAGTTTCCACCCAGCATTTGCTATTGCAAAGGAACTTTTATTCCTCCTGACTAATCCCAAGAGAATCCCTTTCTAAATTTTTTCCTCCCGTAAGAGTTCAGAATTCAAGTCTTTACCAACAAAAAAAGTTGGGAGATAAAATACAAATGCAAGAAGAAAGAGGAAAAAACCGAACTAGCTTCTAACGCAGAGCTGAACAGTGTTAGAAAATTCTTCTTCGCTGGCTTTGGGACAGTGCAATCTCAGTAGGAAGACGGTCAATCACTCAGATGAAATTCCAGCCCAGAGCCAAAGGGACCCTCCCATCCTTGTGCCTTTCACAAATAGGAATGAGAGGAAAAAAATAGACTTGGAAGAGTAGAAACCACGGAGGACAAATCAACTGACAGAATCAACCTGCTCTCAATATACCCTGGAATTTCTCCTCCTCCTCAAGATCTGTCTTGGTTTTTATTTTAATAAGGCTGAAATGGGGGAAAAAACCTCCCCTCTCCAAAATCTGCTCAGCCTTTTGGAGAGTGATGGGTTGCTCTTGCTGGAAGGAAAACAAGTATGCCTTGATCAAACTGAAAAGGAATTTCTCAACTGCTAATGAAGAGCCCAGCCCCCGCCTCTTCCCCTTTGCTTCTCTGTTTTCCTTCTGACATGAAAGCTATTTCCCCTTTTGGAACCCCCCTCAAAAAAAGGGGGGGGGGAGAGAAGAGAAGAGAAGAGAAGTAAAGAGAGAGACGCACACAAGCTTAAAGGGAACTGCTGAAATGTACAATTCCAGGAGGACAGTGTCAGTCCTCAGCCATTTTGAGCTGATTTTTTTAATTGGCAGATCTTTTTTTATTTTTTTGTGAAAAGTGGAAACAAATCTGTAAATGGAAGGGGGGAAGGAAGCCTGGTTGATGGCACCACCCTGTAAAGTGGGTGCCTGATGGGGAGGGGGGAAAAGAAGAGGGAGGGAAGGGGAGGGCTCTAAATTGAGTTTATACAGCCGCAGCTGCTGTGCCTTTTAGCTTTTATCATCAGATCAAAAAAACCTTACATGCTCCTCACAACCACCTACAGCCATCTTGGGTCTCTCTCTCTCTCTCCTCCCCCCCAAATAAAAAAAATATGTATCTACCTTCAGCACCTCTCCCTAGTTCTCGAGGTCACACAACAACAACAAAAATTAACTAGTTGACGGGTGCATCAGGCGATCTCGCACCTTTCCCACATGCAAAAGAGATAATATAACCTAAAACAGAGCCACTGTTTCAACCCAAGAGACACAACGAAAATTAAAGGGGGGGGGAGAAGGAAGAAAAAGAGAAGCGAGAGACCGCTATCTATCCCCGCACTATCACACAGTAAGGAACACAAGGAAGAAAACGGTTGATCCAAATCATGTGAACTGGGTGAAAAATAAAAATCAGGCCCATTTATGAAGTATCAAGATTTGGTACAGAAAACTGATATAGATTTTTTGGAAAGTCCTTTGCCCATTCAAGGCGTAGAAGGGAACCAGCTAAGCCGAGAGCTCTGTTTGTTTAAAAGAAATTCCTCCTGCATTCATACAGCCGATTAAACCCCCCATAACATCGCCACACAAGATTCTGCAATATAATGCAAGACGAAAGCTGGGAAGGAGGATGGGGCGGGGGGTTGGAGGATGGCACAATAAAAATTAGATGAGGTCCTTTCAGCCGATCGCCAGGGTGGCAATCAAGGAGAGGAGGGCGAAGGGGGGTTGCTGCTGGGAATAGGCAGCGATGCTGTTGCCTCTTCCTTTTCTCCTCGTCTCCCGGGGGTGGTGAAAGCGCATTAGGGTTGGTGTGAAAGGGAGGGAGGGAGGGAATGAAAGGGGGGGTATGAAGGAACTCAAGGGCGGAAGGATGACTAAAGATCAAGGGCGCATCGCAGGATTTCCCCTCCTCCCCCACGGCTTGGCTTAAAGGAACAGCGACTCAGTCTGATCTCGGCTTCGCCTCTCCCGAGCGGCAGGGCCCCTTTAACCGATCAATAGTCAATCAATCGACTCCGGTGAATATGTGGAGTCCTCGGGAGCAGCAAGGACACGCCACCCAACAAAAAAAAAAGGAAAGGAAGAAAAAAAGGAAGAAGAGGGGGTGAAATCGGAGTCCAATCCGGAGGAAATCGCTGCTCCGGCGCCGGGCCTCGCCTTGCTTCGGTTCCCCCTCCCTCCAGCGGGACTGCGCCCAGCCCAGCCTAGCTCAGCCGCAACCACCGCCAGCCAACCCCTCGCTTCCCGGCTCGGTCGGTTCTTGGCTGCTGCAGCTGCCGCCGCGGTGCTGATCAACCCCTTCTCCAGGGCCTCACGTGACCCACCACAATTTGATACATTAAACACAACGCGTCCGGCCTCTCTTAAAGGGGCAACGGCGTCGCAGCCGAAGGGGAAGCTGGGAGGGTGGCCTATGCCTCTCTCGCCTGGTGTCTGTGTTTGTACTTACTTATTCGCGGAGTGGGGAGCTCCTGCCTTGGGACCGTCGGAGGTGGGAAGCCAGCCATGACTGAGCTCCCCCAATCTCTTCTCCTGCATTTGTCAGATGTCAGGGGATGAGTCATAATGGGTTATCATTTCGTACAAGGGGAGGGGGGGAAAACCTGGCTAGCTGTACCTATTTAACAAGCACGGGACCTGTTTTCTCACCGAGTATATTGTTATGAATATGCATCACGTAGTCCGCTTGGTGTACCAGGGTGACTGTTGCCAGATGCATCAGAGCGAGGGCAGAGATCCTATACCTGCTTTTAAAAGGAAATGCTGGCCGATGCAGCTTGTCATGTCCCAGTGCTGCAGGGTAAGAAAAGATGCAACATTCCCTCTTCTGCACAGCTCTGAAGTTTCCCTTTCCTCCACCGCCATGGAAAGTTCAGGGGCTCTACGCGTGTCTACCTATCTTAGGTGTATATTCATTTCTGCAGGCCAAGCGCTTTGCACTTGGTTTATTCGGCTAGGAGGACATATCTTCGGTGGTTTTGCACCTGTTAATGCTAATTACTTCTGGTTCAGCACCAACACAGAGCCAGGAGCTGGGCAGGCTTCAAAGGTGATGTGGCTACTCTCTATTCTACATTCCAGGAGAAAGGCACTACTAGACTGACATTCTGAACTGTGCATTGGAGGCTATTGCCTGTATAGTACATTTTCAGGGTTGCTGAAAAATAAAACTATGTTTTTTTTCTAGTTGAGAGGAAAATGTAAATTTTGAATGAATTCCTTCAAAAAGTTTTTAGTGAATTCTGGCAGTCCCTATGAAAGTAGCTTGTTTCCTATCTATCTCAAGCTGGAGAATGTGGTCATTTATGCATTTCAGAGGTTATGATTGTTGACCCTGGTGCTCACACATTCATCCACACTATCTTCAGAGGTTTAGCAAATATTTGTAATAGAATACTTCCCAAATCCTTTTGACCAGAAGTCACAGTGGGATAGAATAATTTAGGGCAGTGTTATTCGAACTGTGGGTTTGGAGCCACTTGGTGGGTCACAGATTTATGTCAGGTGGGTCGCGGAAAGCTGGGAGCAGCCATCTTAGAATTTGCAGACCTTACTGTTTGTTATATTCCTTTTGTGAATGTTAACAATTTGAATTTTCAAGTGAGGGTTTTTTAAATTTTGTTTTTAGTTTACCGCTTTTACATAATATTTTGTCCTAATCATGCTTTCTTGTCAGGGAAGTTACATGGTTGTACAATTGCTCCAAGAATGCCAATTTGCATTTCAGGAGTGTCATTTTATTATGTTACAATGACAGCAAGTGGCTCCAAACCCACAGTTTCATGGGGACTGCCATGCCTTCTCTGTCTTTGCCACCTTTCACTTAAAATATGTTCATTTCTAACTTTAGTATTGAAGCTAATCTATCTGGTAATGGGAAAGAAATGTACCTATTTTAATCTGACAACTGCAAGAGGATTTGCTTCCATATGTTAAACACACGTTTAAAATTAGTAATTGCATGGCACGAAGGGCAATATAAAACTAATAGTCATAACATAACCAACCTTTCAGTACTGATGCAGCTATGCCAACAGGGAGCACACTGCATTCTGCAGTTGGGGGCACTCACAGAGGACTCCTCAACGTAAGGGAATGTTTGTTCCCTTCAGCCGGGGCTGCATTGCAGCTGCATTGGCACTGGAAAGCTGGTTAGCATTGGGCTGCAAGCCAAGAAAGTAGCTAGGCCTGTTCAAATTAGATTTTGGTTACAATCCTAAACACAATACAATGGAGTAAGTCCTGTTGTACACAGTGAGATGTAATTCTGGGTAGACTTGCATAGTTTTGCACTGTTCATTTCTTACTGCTGCTTCATTAAGTAGTTCTCTTTTCAATGCTATTTGCTTGCTGTGGAGTTCCTGTCTGGATATGCCAAACTAGTTTTCAGTTCCATCAACATACAACATACATACAACAAACATTCAGAATGAGTTGCATGAGAACACTTTAAGATACAGAGGAGGATTTACTGTTCCAGATAAGCAGATAAGGGCCACAGCATATTACCCAGCAATAGCAACTGTAATACAAAATTGACACCCTCTTCCCACATTTCCAGTTCTTTTGATAAAAGGGAAGCATGCACTCTCTTCATAGCCAAATTCACGTGTTCCCAGTATGGGTACAGCCCATGAATTTGGTCATGGAGGAAACAGACTGTGAGAGGCACTCACAGTTCTCTATAATGGTTTCTGAGTCACATGCAAAAAGATTCCGAGAATGCATTCACTGGGAACACCTATATTCACAGCTTAGATAGTATACAATTACTCCAGTTTTCTATCAATGTGTATGTAAGGAAAAATCTCAGTGCTGCTCTCCCAGACTCTTTTAGTAATGGGAGGATACAGTTTATAAAGAACATTCTCTCCAGTTGCTTCTGGTTGGGAACAGTATTCAAAGTATCAGTACTGCCCATTTAACACATATTTTCTTGGAATGCTTGGGATTATTGCTAATTTTTTTTCACAGTAGTCCAAACTTTTCCCAGTTATACTTTGATTTTTGCAATCACTTTGGAGTGATTTCTTTGTTGGCCTAGGTTGTTTGGGGGGGGGGACCACCTGATGGACTCCAGTGCTACTGTGCATTGGATGAGGTGCAAAGAACAAAAAAACCCTCTGGTTCTTATAACTTAAGAGCTTTCAGTCATTTTGAAAAGGAACTTCTTGTTCTGTACTTTGGTACTATGTTAGAAATGAGAAAAGCATAAACAGGCATGCCCCGGGGTCCACTGGGGTTCTGTTCCGGACCTCACCATGGATACCTGTAACCATGGATACTGGGGACACCTTTTTAAAGATAAGGGAACATCAGTATTTTTCCAGCAACTAGGTAAAAAAATAGATTTGTTTAATGTTCCCCTATCTTATAAATAGGCGTCCCAGTATTCATTGTATCCATGGATAATTGAAACTGTGGATACCAAATCAGTGGATACCAGGGCACGCCTGCACATAACTGTTCTTCTGTATTGCACTGTGAGCTTTACTGGAACCCAGGACATGATCTGAGGGCACACGATAAACCACCTTGCTGAAGGTCATTGCCTGGAAACTCCATGTACATAGCCTTGAGTTCCATAAAGGTGGGAAATAAAAGTAATAAATTCATCAATACTACAGCAAAACCTGCAAAATATAGATATTGGAGGTGGAAGATTCAACCAGCCAAATGCTACAATCCTATGCACACTTACCTAGACGTAAGTCCTATTGAACTCAGTAGGACTTGCTTTTGAGTAGACATGCATAGGATTGTGCTTTAAGCCTGATGACTGTGATAGCTTGATGCGCATAACAAAGAGCACTTTAGGAAAAACTCTTAACTCCCCTGTTTTACAATTTTTAATCCTACTGTGATATATAGATCAGCTCACTATAGACTGAAAAAAGGAAAGTAGGCAAGTGAGAAAGTTGACCTTTTGTTCTACAGTACAAACCATTTTCAACTCTCATTAACTGTTGGGAACTGGGGCAGTCAGATTCTAGACTTTTCTAACATTGCGGCCGCCATCATAAGACTACAATTCCCAAGGTTCCTTGGGGAAGTCATTGTAGTTAATAGAAACTGGCCTCTAGTCTAAAACATTATACTGACTCCCTGACTTACAGATGTCCGAGTTACAGATGACTTCGTTTGCATATTCATACAGGCATAGTATGTCCTCTGTGGTGATTTGTGCAGGTGCAATAGTGCTGGGCTTGCAAGAGCAGGCTATTTCAAGCTCCATACATTCTGACGTCCACTCAGACCTCCAAAACGGATCTGGTACATTTCAGGGGGGCTTGCTGTACATTTCTAATGCAGATATATCCCTGAAGACCTTTTTATTCAAGATGGCATTCAATGGCTGACATGAAGGACTGGGGGGTTAATTAAACGTAATTTTTAACTGTTTTTATGTGATCTATAGGGGTGGGGGTGGTGTTTTAAACTTATAAGCCACCTTGATTGCCCTTACTCAGAGTATGGCAGGGTATAAATTCTTTAAATAAATAGTTGCATTTAAATAACATTTAAATAAATACACTTTAAATAACAAGTGTAGCATTGTGGATAAGAAACACAAGTCATGACTCTCCCCTCCTCCCATTCAAATCTCACCTCTCCCATGAACTGACTAGGTGGCCATAGAGAAGCCATTCCTTCTCAGTCCCAACTCCCCAGATGCAATATAGGAATACAAAGATCCCTTCTATTGTTTCCTTTGTGTCTATTTCTTAGATTGTGTGCCCCTTGGGGCAGAGCCGGACATTTACAAGGCCTGTCTTTATATTTCAGTTGCATTTTGCATTTATAATTTTAGAAATTACCCACAAAGAATTTTTTTTATTTGAAAGAAACAGTAAATGCTACCTATTGTTTTCTTCTCTCTTTCTGCTGATGCTTGAGCCATTCCTGTCCCCATTGCAAGTGAACACAGTGCTGTAGCTGTTATCAGAACTTTCCTGCCAATCTTCTTATCAGCAGCAGCTTTTCCCACGAGGTGGGGAAGAGGGTTATGCATCCAAATCCTGGAAAATATGCAGGTTGTAATACAACTTTTCTAGTGTGAACTTTTCTAGGTTGGCTGGAAGAAAAATGCATAAAGCTCAGATACATGCTTGAGCTGAAAAAATGAACAAAACTCTTATTTATTTTAACAGAGTAGGGATACATCCTTTATATTTAGTACCTGACCAGGCAAGTTATTGATTTAGAGTACAATCCTAACCTGGAGTTAGGCCGGCGGAGTTAGGCCAGCAAACCTTGGCTGGCACAAGGGCCACCGTAAAGCATGTTTTTTCCACTCCGAGTCAGGGCAAATGAGGCACATCTGTGTGCTGGTCTCTGACTGAGTGGTTCAAACATACTTTTACAGTGTCCCTTGTGCTGGCCAAACTAAACGTTGCTGGCCTAATTGTGCTGGCCTAATTCCAGGATAAGATTGCACTCACAGTTTGAAAAAGGAGAAAAAGGAACGGACAATCTAATCCCTAAAGGAAGTAAGAAAAATGGTTGAAATTTATGCTTCATAAGCCAGGTATCTTCAGGATGGAAGCCACATATGGAGTGGTAGTGGCTTGCATCTACATTCTCATTTCTAGTTTTGTCTGGTAAATTAAAAATGGATGCCTCTGTATCTTGATTGAGTTTAATTAAAAAGCTGTGCCAGAATCTTAAGACAACCTGTGTGGGCTGATACCTGATCATGATTGCCAGAAAGTTTCCAATCAGAGTTAAACACTGATAAGAAACTTTATTTAAAATGCAGGCCAATAAATAAATAAAATTGATTTAAAATTATTATTCAAAATGCAGACCAAACTGTACAAATTGTAGCCTAAGAGATTTGGTTCCTGAAGATCAAAGGTAGTGATCCCAGGCAGAAAAGGTAGTGAGAGGTAGTGACCCCAACTCAGAAGAGATCTTGGCTGGATATTGCACAAGATCACAAACTTTCCAAAGCACATGCACATGCCCAGTTGTCATTGTGGGCTATAGTGCCCGCTGTATGACTGGTCTAGACTAGAGGGAAATACTGCATGTCACATCTTTTGTCTTTGTGTACATGGAATGAAATATATCTGACACTTTGTAGCTTGTTATCGGATTGAGATTCTATGTACATGTATACTACACACGGAGTGGCCCTTTTTCTAGTAGCAGCAACAAATATTTGAACGAAAGCTTTTCTACCAATGATGCATTAGAGCAACATTGCATTTCTACCAATCTCCAGTGCATCCTTGGTAGAAAATAAGAAGGCTCCTAATTGTTCTGGTCTAATTTTTTGAATCTCTGCAATACCAGCTTTCCTTTTTAAAAACAGAACTGATGAACACACACATATTGTATACTGATATTCATTATTTGTTATTCTGAAACAAAAATACTGTGATTCACAGATGGATAAATATACTGATGAAACTTTGTGAAACATTTCAATTTAACCATAGTCCCATTCAAAATAGTGTGCTTTTTCCTTCATATAAATTGTTTTGCCAGAATAGTAAAATCCCGAGTTTTATTCATCCATTCAGCGTGGGTGCCACATTATTGGAGATCTCTGAACTTCATATCAAACACCAAATGCTTTTCTGTTGTTCGTCTTGTCCTTACCCAGCTACTTACTTACTTACTTACTTACTTACTTACTTACTTACTTACTTACAAGAATTTATACCCTGGCTTTCCCATGCCAAAGCAAATGCCCAAGGCGGCTTACATGAGCAGGCTAGTCTAAACCACAATTTTTTCTTTTTTTTTGTAAATTGTTTATTTCTTCTATTTAGTTATGGGACAGGAAAATGGATACACATAGGTTAATGGGATTTTTACAAATATACAGTATTCTTAATCTGCCAATCCTCAGTCCCAGATGCTGCCTTCGCTGTGTGGTTCCCCCCTCCCTCCCTCAGCATTCAAGGCAGTTTACAATTTTTAAAATCCAAACCAAAAATTGCAAGAGATAAAATAGGGTTGGTCTCAGGCCACTGGTGGTCCCTTCAGGAACTGATATTCAGATCTCCCCAGGCCTTAAGCATCCCTTCTTCCTCCTTCCCTGCAGGACACACACACTGAGAGACTGCCAGTACTCTTAGTATAGATCATGGCTTGCCTCTGCAGGAAATGATGTTATGAGCTCCCTCTGACCTACACAACACTTTTTCTACCCTTCACTCAGGGTATGCAGGGCTGGTTTTTCATATCCTGAATATACTCATGATAAAAAAGTGTCATGAATATACTGCATACACTAATTTAAAAGTGGGGCTGTGTGGTCTCAAAAGTAACTTAGCTAATTACTATTCAACTTCTCTCTGTTAATTTGCATACTTGAAATGCACTGAAGGGTTTAATGAATGAAAGAGAAGAAGATGAGAGCAGATTAACATTTTGTTAGATTTGGTTGGGGGGAGGTAGATTTAAACCCCTGGCTGGTTATAGCCTCACTGATAGATAATCATCATAGATAAGAAAAAAGATAAAACCATAGATAAGAGAAGAGCTTTCATCCCCTTGTTCCCCACTGGCAACAAACGGAAATAATAATGACCTACCTCAGAATGTGCTTGTAAAATAAGAGAGATAATGATGGCAAAAATACTGTATAAATTATAGATAATAGCAATGTACAGATTGTTTGGGACAACCCTATCATGGACATTTTGCTATGTTCAAGAGAAATATATCTGGCCTTCTTCACCCCACCCTGGTTTGTTTGATTTTTATATGTAAATATTTGAAATGCAGCAAATACATATGTTGAGTTCAACTGGCAGGTTAAACCCTTGCCCAAGGGGTTCATGATCCACATAGGCAGGATTGATTTGTAGATGGGTTAATTCCCTTTGATTTATAATCACGTGATACTACACATTGCCATAACATCTTCCAGCTAAAGAGCTGAGTGCACTGTGCTGATGTCAGCAAATTAAGCCTCAGAACACCCTGGAGGCAGGTAATCATCACTCCTGCTTTACAGGTGAGGAAACCAAGGCTGACATTTTCAGAAGCAGCTGCTGATTTCAAGCACTTGCAATGCACTCCCCTACCTTACTTGAAACTGGTATCTAGGGCCCCCTGACAAACCAGGCACCAGTCTTTTTGGTACAAGTAGATGATCCCTTATCTGGACATCTGAAATCCAGACTATTCCTAAAACCAGACATCTTTGTCCAAGACTTAAAAAAAAAAAAGTTCTATAGAAAGAAGGTGTTGTGCTCCTTCCCACATACAGGCTAAGTTCTAGTCTCTGCTCTGTGGTGAGGGCCATTGTTGAAAAAATGTCAGAGGCCAGCAGACACCCAAATGGGTAACAGGGAAAAGAGCAAGAGGAAGCATTTCTCATTATATTTATGCAATTATTCTGAACTTCAGAAAAATCCAAAATCTGGACACCTTCCTCTCCCAAGCAGTCCGACTAAGTCCGCATAACCAACCTATACTGACAAATAGTTGTCTGAAACATTTGTTGGTGTTATACTAATCCAGGATCATAAAGCTTCCTACCTTCACATCTTCTGTCAGAGATCCTAGAAGCCCTAATATATATCTTTAAAACCCTTATAAAGACTGGTAACCTTAGAAAGTAACCTTAGTAAGGTTTCCAAGTAACCTTAGAAAAATAAAAGAAGAAATTAAAACCAATAAACAAGGAACAGCAACAGTTGGCTGGGCTACTGGTTAGAGGACATTAAGGGTAGTGGTGGTGTCAGGAATAGGCCAAGTCAAGCCCTGGCTGAGGCAGCCATCAGAAAGACCTCCAACCTGGGCCAATCCTGAACTGTCAGTACCAGTGGCAGCGGTCATGTGCAATGTACCATCAAAAGACAGGTGGGGGTAACCATATGGAGCCCAGTACAGAGCTTTGCCCTGGGATCCCAGACAACCTGACACCAGCACTGAAGAGAGGACAAGGCACAAACTCTAAAACATATCAGAGCAAATCAATATCAGAGATGGAATCATGAAGATGTCGGAGGGAAACAGGAAAAGCTGCAAGTCAGAATTACAGTACAGTGCCACCAATATCAATAAAGGACCAGTCTGTAATGTTGTTTCTTTTCTTCTGGCATCTCAGGGCGCAATCCTAACCTGCAGTTAGGCCAGCTGGAACTTTGCTAGTCACGTTCAGGAAGTCCTCTGAGGCCCTTCAGCACAGGTGTGGGATCCGCGTTGAGTCAGATCTGCAGAACGCAGATGAGAAGGTGCCACTGTATGTTTAATATTCATGATGAGTACATATATTTAAGAATTTAACTTCTTCCCAAACCTTGAGCGTGATCTTTACCGCTAAATGGTCTGCACTGCAACCATATCATGTCTAGCCTTCTTCTGGTATCAAATGGCTACTTAAAGTAAAATGGGAGGCTCTATTTGCCCTTAGCTTAGCCCTTCAGTTGTCTGGGAATTCTACATTGTGATCTTGTGGTTTGGCTAGTCCCAGGTTTGGACTTCCTGCTTATACATACTAGCAGCAAAGCAGAACTGCCTTTTTCAACTGAAAGCTTCTAACGAGAGCTGTACAAGGAGGATCAATAGCCAAGAAATACTCTGAGGTCAGAGTGTGCTGCATTCATAAACCAGTACGTTTTTTCCAACATAGACCAGCAACAGGCAAAAGCAAACATCCCAATAATCATGTGGTTGCCAGGAAGTTACACTCTTTGTGTGTAAGAGTGAGCCAATGAGGATGAAAAGTACAACTGGTCAGTCAGGAATAATTCCTGAGTTTATAACCTGGCTGTCTGCTCACCATTTGGCCAGATGCTTTTCAAATCCCATGCATCTACCAAGTGCCCTAATTTGGAGTACAATACGGGTCTAGAAGCTGGTATAGAAGCAAAAGGGTCTGAACTAGAAGCAAAGAATCCCACCAATATCTGAAGATCTCATTCTTCTAAAGCTGTGCAAAGGGGGGGCAGAGCAACATCCTCAGTGCAGTAGTAAATAGGTCTGGCTTCTGGAGCTCCCTTATGCAGGAGATTCAGTTGGGCTGGGGAAGTCTGGGGTCAACACTTCCCCAATCCATCACCTTTGCGGGATGTTGCCGGGCCTTCTGTACCTTGCATCACCTGATGACATCACACAAATACATATTTTCCATATAATAGCACATAGCCTGACTTTACAATAGCAACTTAAAAGGACCTCTTCATGAACCTCTTGAGTAGGAGAAGTGCAAAGTTTATTCTGATAGGAAATTATTTCAGAATAGGGAGCAGAAGAGATTAAGAGCAGAGAGTTTGCCTTTCTTCATGTTTCTAGGAGGAGACGAATCGGTAAAATAACCTAAAATTGTGGAAATGTGATCTCTGGCAGCAGAAACGTTTGTGCTGCACGCAAGTGTGACAGAATGGATATCTTTCCAGTACAACCACTGTCTAACACTGCACAACAAAGCAGAATCCCATCCTTCCTATCCCACATCCTAACAGTATATTCTGTATCATTTAGATACTGAATAGGTACAGGTAGCAAATGAACAGGTCAGAGAAGAAAGGTACAGTATGGTATGCCAAAGGAACCTAAAGTTGTAGATTTCAGTTGTAGATACAGTTGTAGATTTCAACAAACTGTAGTCATTAGGGGCATAGCTAAAGAAATGCAAGGGGGGTGCAACTGCTGAGCTTGACACAAGTGGCCAAAATGGTGAAGATGTCGGTAATTATGAATAGCATCGTGATATTTGAAAGGTAATTTAATGCAGAAAGCAATGCTGCAACCTGGAGTGTAATATCTTTATTCTGTCAAAAGATATGGCCAAAAACCCAGAAAAATATAACTGTCATGTAAAGGTCTGGTTTAGATAATCTTTAAAATGGACAAAAGAAAGGGAGGAACTATGCACACCACCCTGAGCTCCTTGGAAGAAGGGTAGTATAAAATGTGGAAAATATTAATGAATGAATTTTGTCATATGGGGGGATGTTAAAAATGGGCCCCAAATGTCAAATGACCTAGCTACGCCACTGTTGGGGGTGACTGCGGGCTTGGGGACAGCAGGAGGGACCCTGCTGGGGGGAAGATGCAGGGTCCCCCACCCATTTTTACCTTTTTTAAAAGCCCACGCGTGCTGTCACTTCTGGAAGTGGTAACTCTGCTGTCTGGGCATGAGGCACTTTTTCAAGTGGTGCTCCTCTTATATTTAGCAAGGGGAGAGTAACTGTCTCTATTCATCCCAGCACAGTGTCTAGTGGCTGTTGCTGGTGGTGTCCTGCATTTTTTTAAGATTGTAAGCCCTTTTGGGACAGAGAGCCATTTAACTTTATTATTATTATTTGCTTGTAAACCATTTTATGAACTTTGTGTTGAAAAGTGGTTTATAAATACTGTTGGTTGATTGATTGACAGATATAACTTCCTGTTGTGATGTCACTCCCGGGGCATCATTTTGCCCTCAGCACCAGGCTATACTTTTATTAGCTATGCTACTGGTAGTCATTTAGCTGATTTTGGGGGGAAAAATCACATATAGATTTTATGACCATTTGGCCTTTAGACAATCTGGCTACATGGCAATGCCTTGTACTACTAAAGCTTCCAAAGCTACAGTCCATTATACAGAATGGGAGAGGGTGACAAATGATGGCGTTTCTTCAGCTGCGACTAAGTTAACTTATCTGTGTTCCTACTACAGTTAGGCAAGTTACTAATTCACAGTTGCTTAACTAGGTCATGATCCCAGCTGGAGATTTCTTGAAAATATATCCCCTGTGTGTTTTTTTAAAAAAACAAAAAAAAAACCGGCCTGCCTGCCTAAACAGACTTTGTAAAACAAACACATGCATGTAGGAACGTGTCTCTTTGCAATGCACAAATGGTATCATTACCTATTGAAGTTTGCTCTCTGGTTGATCAGGTGGTATGCAGGCAAGAGGGACGTGCTGTGGCCCCTACCTGGGCCTTTTGCCCACCAGCAAATTGCCATGAAAGCACTCCAAGCACGACTGACGTGATGCCATAACTTGATGCACTGGCAAGATGTACAAAGCCCTGGAAGCAAAGCCGTTTGTGGAGGAATGTAATCTGTGTGTATATTTATTGCCATGGGAAAGTCCCGATTATTCACAGGCTACTCATCTGCCTCTCCTAATGGACAGAGTCACCTGGATGGAGCCTCTCACTGCAGCTCCCTGGTTCAAACCAGCCTGAAGTTGTGTGGGTGAATTTCATCACTGACTGACTGCAGTGAGTCTGCATGACATGCGGCTCCAACTCCAAGTTCCTGACTGAGGAGAGGCTGAGGTAATGGGTGCTATGGCACAGGCAGAGGTGATGCAACCGTGGATCATCCAGTCTGGATTTCTTGACCTCACCCATCCCAGTTATTCAACTCCAAAGTGAGCAGGAATCCCATCCTCTGCATAGTTCCTTGGAATACGTCCCACTAAGTTCACTGGGGTTTACTTCCAAGCCAATGTGCATAGGATGACAGCCTTATATTAGAAGAGGGAGAAGGAGTCAAGCACCCTGCTTCTTAACTTTCCTTACCTATAGATCTTCAGGGAACGTTTACATTAAGTTCTTCTGTTCCATCTGGCCAGTAGTATAACAAACAAACAAACAAACAAACAAACAATAATAATAATAATAATAATAATAATAATAATAACAACAACACATTTACCTTATAATAAAGATAATGTCTTTCTAATTTATAGACTCTTCAGTCACTGTATTTGATCAGCTTCTGTCTGTGTATGCCATCGCTATCTGGCAGCCCAATCCTAAACTACACTGGGACAGGCAGGTTGATTGGCCTGCTTTGTATTCAGCACAGTTTAGGAGGCTGGCGCTCACCTCAGGGTAAGGGGATAAGTGAGACAAAGTGACTCCATGAAGAAATAGGGTGTCGACATCTCTTTTTCATCTTCAAGTCTGCTTAGTTATCAAAATACTTAGATAGCCACCTTTTGATCTCACAATGCGAGAATGCCAAGGTAGCTGACGAACATGAATCTGGAGTTTGGCTGGCATAAATTAGGCCACCAACATTTGGCTAGCAGAAGGGCCACCGTAAAGTGAGTTTGTACCACTCTCGGAGTCAGGGAGGATGGTGCACGTCTGTGTGCTGGCCTCTCTGACTCTGACAGCCCAACCCTAACCTGGAGTAAGGCTGGCACAGTTATGCCAGCAAAATCTGGCTGGCACAAAG
>JAJKFI010036421.1:0-44773 GCA_029204185.1 Lerista edwardsae
GAGACGTTTCCTAAAGTGACAAGTTGCACTGACGTGACACGGGGGGGGCAATGCACACTGTTTTATTGTCCCACTCAGAGCACACCGCCACGCTCGCAAGGCATCAGCCTCAAGGCTGGGAGCCCCCCAGCAGTTAAACGGAACACGCGCAAAGAACCAGAAAATAAGCACAGAATGAAAGTGAACTGGAGGCCCTTCGCCCCGCTGGGCGCCCCCGCTACGGTCGCACCCGGAAGCAGCCCCTCCCCGGGGCAAGCCAACCTCCTTGCATCCAAACTCAACGCTGGGGGGGGTGGCCCTTCACGGAACACTCAAGGGGGCCCTTGCCCAGGAAGGGAAGGAGAGCAGCCGGGGGCCCTCCTGCCCGTCAACGGAAGGGCTTCCTGGGATGAGATTCCTTTTGCTGCAGTCTCCGAATGAGCTCCAGCAGGTTCATCTGCAGAGTCAGCTCCTGTGGAGGGAAGGAAATCTGGTTATCCCAGCCGAGGGCTAGAGCGGGGGTTCCCAAAGTGTCTGCTGCAATGCCTTAGGACGTCACAGGACACTCACAGGGTTGCTGCAGGATGCGGCCCCCTCCTACAGGGTCTCCTGGGCGCTGTTGACCTGGGTCTTGCGGGCTTTTGTAAGATCCAAGATGGCGGCGCCCAAATCTTGTGAAATTCTTGGTTCTCACAAGAACATGAGCATAAGAAGAGCCCTGCTGGATCAGGCCAAAGGCCCATTTAGTCCAGCTTCCTGCATCTCACAGTGGCCCACCAGGTGCCCCAGGGAGGCACGAGACAACAAGATGCTTGCATCCTGTTGCCACTCCCTTGCGCCCGGTACCAGTAGCCCACCACCTTTGTAAGGAGGTTGCACAATCCATCATTGCCTATAGCCCACGATGGACCTTTCCTCCAGAAATCCGTCCAATCCCCTCTTAAAGGCATCCAGACCAGATGCCATCACCACCTCCAGTGGCAAAGAGTTCCACAGATTAACTACCCACTGGGTAAAAAAGTACTTCCTTTTATCTGTTTTAACTCTCCCAACCCTCAGTTTTAGTGGAAGCCCCCTGGTTCTGGTGTTTTGAGAGAGGGAAAAGAACATCCCTCTATCAACTCTGTCCCTTCCGTGCATAACCGAGACAAGGTTTCGTTTTGGCAAAGATGGCGGCACCCAAATCTCACAAGGTTTGGGTGCTGCCATCTCAGCTTTTGGAAACTCTCGTGGGACTTGGGGCACTAGTCAATGTGGATCTTGCCAGATTTTGTGAGAGCCAAGAAGAGGCAGGTCGCAGAGAAGTTTGGGGACCACTGGGCGAGAGGCATCCACGCTCAGGGATAACAACAAAAACGGATACCAGTTTTAGGGCAAATTGATAAGCCCCCTGCTCCCTTCAGCTGCCCACAAACAGGAGGACAGATTTGGAGGGCAGCATTTTAGCACTGCACCACAGCGCATGGGAATTGTTGCTGCAACTGTACGCCTGTGCATTATGCAGGGAAGAATAAAAGTCTGTGGCAAAGCTTTCCCTCAGGAAAGCTCATCTACCTTGCCTGGTTTTTTTCCAGGGGAGACCTCAATTGAGCTTCCTAGGAGATTTCTGCTGAGAGTGTGTGAAGAACCCTGAACTGGGGCCTCGGACACCCCCGAGTCCCTTTCCACACAGACCTGTGGGTTCGTGGTGATGTAAAACCCGGAGACCCCGGCCTTTTCCAAGGTACTCTGCTGGTCCACGACTTTCTGATCCAGCTCCAGGACAATTTTCTCATCCATCATTTGCTGCTCTTCGTGAATTCGCAGCTCCAGACTCTGAGCGGAACAGAAAAAGGGCAGCACGAGAATCTGCAAAACTTACAGTACCCCAGGAAGTGCCGGGTGCCAAAAAGCATTTCCCCCCATCCTTTGGGGGGGGGAGGGCATGCCCCTCCCCCACCTGCCTTCCTCTCCCTGGGTGCCAGAGGGAGAATGGAACAAGGAGGAAGGGTGGGGAATGGGAGCCTCTCATGTTTGGCCCAACGGCCCCACAGCACAATCCTATGCATCTCTACTCAGAAGTAAGCCTCACTGTGTTCAATGGAGCTTGCTCCTGGGAAAGTGCAGCCAGAGTTTTATGAACTGGCTGAATCCTGGAGACAACTGAAAAGGAGAAGCAGTCCCGGAACCAGAAGAGCCAGGAGCCCAGCACAGGAAAGGGCAAAGGCCTCTCGGGGCCACTGGCCCGGAACACGATGCCAGGAGGAGGGTCCCAAAGCAGAGCCTGGCCAGGGTCATCGGGAGGGAATCCAGGGCTGGCCTGTGACCAGCGGCGTCATGCAGCCGGAACGCTGGGCGGGAGGAACGGGTGAGCGGCAGCCCGCGGGGGCGGGGAAGACGGCGAAACGGAGCGGCACGAAACGGGCGGGCTGCCGCTCACCCGTTCCTCCCGCCCAGCGTTCCGGCTGCATGACGCCGCTGCCTGTGACCCAACAGCACCCCAAGTGGTCCAGCGTAAGGCCCACATGCCAGAAGCACCCCCCGGAAACTCTACCTGCCCCCCCCCCCGGGATAACTGGGCTCTCCCAATGCCCCCCGTTCAGCAGCAGTGCTGCTTCTGCCAAGGCTCTGAGAGGGAGAGGCAGGAGGAGGCCTCAGAAGGCCGGGAACACTGCGGGGCAGACCTCGCGGGGGGAGAGGGGCCTGCCGAGGTGCCGGAAAGGCCCAGTTATGGGCAGGGCGTCCTTTCAGCAGCAAAGGTCAAGGCTGGGCCCACATCCCTGCTCAGTGGAGTCACCTCTGGCTAGTCACCATCCCTCAGCCTGGCCTGCCTCGTTAGGGGCACTGCGAGGACAAAAGGGTTGGGGAAAACCACCCTACAGGCTTCCCGGAGGGCGGGGCAGAGAGGGAGCCAACCGTCTCCAAGCCCTGCAGAGGGAGGGTGTGGGGGGACGGACGGACACGGCTCTTGACCCCACTGGGTCCCAGATGAGATCTCCGACCTCTCTTCCGAGTAAGACCAGCCAGGAAGGGGCCCGCCACACCAGCCCACCCCCGGGCATCCCAGGGGTCTCACCTCGAGCTCCCTCTGCTGCGCCGCTTTGAGGAGGGGGAGGTTGTGGGGCTGGCAGCCCTGCTGGGCCTCCCGGTGCTTGTGGAGCAGCTCCTGCTTCATACCTGGCGGAGGGCAAAAGCGGGCGGGGTCACCACGTGGGCAGCACTGCCCCCCCCTCCTCACAGCCTGCTCGCCACCCAGCCAGACGCCGGTCCCAAGGGCCCTCCAAGCCGCGCTGGGCCTCCCCCCACAGGGACTGAAAGGCAGCCTAGAAGGACAGCGGGCACTCCTTGGCTGCAGGACTGGCACCGGTGGAATGCCAGGCCCCCAGCCGGGCGGCCACACAGACCGCCTGGAAGCGCCTCGTCCATAGAGACAGAATTCACTAGAGGCGGCATGACGTCACCATCTTGAAGCCACCTGGGGTGGACAAAAATGGCTGACTCAGATCATCGCCGTGAGGGAGGGTTGCCGCGAATTCTCAAATAAAAATCTCCCTCACGTGTTTAAAAGTTAATCTCAACCTTTTTAATCATGCCTGCGTGTTCTGCATACGGGTAATAAGGTTACAAATAGTGTTTCCACACGAAACATGATCGCATCACATCTTTTTATTTTCGTAAGTTTTTATTTTTATTCAGTCCGAAACAGTACGAGCAGGGGAATCTTTTTGCAAGGGAGCTGCCCGGGGAATTGTAGTACTATTTAATAAGCATGGAGTATACTAATTCACGGCAATCCTCCCTCACGGCGATGTTCTGAGTCAGCCATTTTTGTCTACCCCAGGTGGCTTCACTCGGCTCCTATTAAATCAACGGGCATGCCGTCTCCAGTCAATCTAAGCTTCTTGGCCTCGTCACACCCCAAAGATCTTCCGAGGCCCGGGGAGGTGGCAGTCGGCCCCCTGAAGGCACTTGAAAGGCACGTCCGGTTTGCCGCCACGCGCACACACACCCTGTGGAACTGTGCAGAACACACCGCAAAGGGCCTTCTTGTTAAAACACGGGACCCGCCAAGCAGAGCTGGGGACTCGAGTTGGGAGCCGGCTGCGCACCGGCTCAAGAAGCAGGACCAAGCTGCCCTTGCGGAGCCCCTGACCCAACCGCCGGGTCAAGGTCAATTCTCGACAGCCAGGGACTCCAAGATCAAACTCCAACAGCTGGCAGCGCCGCCCAACAGCCCCAGGGCACTTGTTCAAGCGGTGCTCCTCTTGCGTTCAGCAGAGGGAGAGTAACTGTCCCTCTTCACCCCTGCGCAGGGCCTTTTCTAGTGGCGGCTGCTGGGGGCGGTCTGAATTTTTTAAAATTGTGAGCCCACTTGGGACAGGGAGCCGTTGAACTTTAGTACTTGCCTGTAAACCGCCTTGTGAGCTTTGTCGAAAAGCGGTATATAAATACTGTTTATTGTTTGATAAGTGAAACAATGGATACCCAATCTACAGGTATACGGGGGTGCCTGTAAGGGAGATTCTCCTTCCTGGAGCCACAGGCAGGGCCACCCTCTTCCTGGGGAGGGGCTCCCCCATCCTCTAGACCAGTGATGGTGAACCTATGACACGCGCTTCAGAGGCGAAACGCCACGATGCTTTGGGTGACACACCAGGGGTTACGAACACTTGACAACAACTGAGTTTGCTTTACTAGTATTTCAGCCAGCAAGAAGACAAACGGGCCAGAAAGAAAGGACTAAATCCAGAAAGATCCGTCTGTATGTGTGTAGTTCTTGAAAGATAGAACATTTCTGTATAAATTGTAAAAACCTTCGGGTTTCTGAATAAAGTCTGCCCATGTAAACCGCCTTGAGTTATAGTCATCAGAGAAATCTGGTGACCTAAGAAAGGCGGTATATAAATCCAAGTATTATTATTATTATTATTATTATTATTATTATTAAACACTTATTCATATAATACATAGCACCACACATGAGTGGACCGTATTTTTAAAAAAAATAAACGAACGTGTAAAGAATTGTTTCTGTTATGCTGTTTCTATTATGCTGCCACCAGCTGAGTCACATTAGCCATTTTCAGAATGTTGGACACGCCAAGCCCAAAAGGGTCACCATCACTGCTCTAGAGCAATGGACTCCACACTGAGGGCCACTGCGGGGGGGGGGAATAGTGACAATGCCCCCAGGCAGGTCACAATGTGTGGGGGAGTTGGATGACGCCCAGTCTGGGGACTCCTGTTCAAGGTAGACAGTCAGCACTTGCTACGCATGGATTCGTGACCCACAGACTTCCCAACTGCAGGGAGCAGGACTGACGCCAACATGCTGTAGTTGTGGGGTAATTCTCAGCTCTCCGTTGCATGCTGGAAGCCCGCAGAAACCTCCAAAATGGTCCCTGGGGCGATGGTTGCAGGCGCCGTTTTGAAGGTCTCCACCGGCTATGTACCCTTTCCCAAGGATCTCCGCTGCTGGTCCCTGCTGGATTTTGAGGGTCTCCACTCCTGGCAGATGAGCTTCCCCGGTCCCTAACTAAACCCCACTAGATCAATGGCTCACTGTCTGCAGGTTTGCAGGAACCAAACCCCAGTGGAGAATGAGAATGGACTGCACTTGCTGTCACAATCCCTGGGAACACGGGGCTAAAAAAACTATTTCCAAATCTCGGATTTTTACCTCCCTTGCACAGACTTTACTTTCCTGGGCTCCAAGATCACCGCAGACGGTGACTGCAGCCATGAAATTAAAATACATTTACTTCTTGGGAGGAAAGCTATGGCGAACCTAGACAACTTAGTAAAAAGCCGAGACATCACCCTGCCAACAAAGGTTCGCCTAGTCAAAGCGATGGTTTTCCCAGTAGCCATGTATGGCTGTGAGAGCTGGACCATAAGGAAGGCAGAGCGCCGAAGAATAGATGCTTTCGAATTATGGTGCTGGAGAAGACTCTTGAGAGTCCCCTGGACTGCAAGGAGATCCAGTTGGTCAATCCTACAGGAAGTCAGGCCTGATTGCTCCCTGGAAGGACAAATCCTGAAGCTGAAGCTCCAGTACTTTGGCCACCTCATGAGAAGAGAGGACTCTTTAGAAAAGACCCTCATGCTGGGAAAGATGGAAGGCAAAAGGAGAAGGGGGCGGCAGAGGAGGAGATGGTTAGAGAGTGTCTCCGAAGCGATGAACGTGAAATTGGGCAAACTCTGGAAGCTGGTGGAGGACAGGGAGGCCTGGCGTGCTGCGGTCCAGGGGGTCGCGAAGAGTCGGGCACGACTTAGCGACTGAACAACAACAACCTCCCTTGCCGAAAGGCCACGGGAGTTCTGGGGTGTGTTTGGAGAGGGAACCTTCCCCTCTGCGGAAGAGCGCTGCAGCGAAGGAGCCCAGCGGGGGCCCACTCCTGCCTGCCCAGGTGAGAGGATCACACTTCCACACTCACCAGGTGGGTCGGATTCTCCCATTGCACTCACGGGGCTCCACTGACTGGACACAAAGCCTCCCGGACCCCACCAGGGCCTCCTCCCAGGTCAGGGTGCCCACAAGCTGAGCCGCCCCGCCGCCCCGCCAGAGGACGGCAGAGGGGCGGCCCCTTCGCCCCCGCAGCCTGGCCAGGGGTGCGCTGCGCCCGGACCGCTCCTTGCCTCGGTGCTCCGTGTGCAGCTTGAGCCGCTGGTTGAGGAGGTTCCTCTCCGTCAGGTGCTGGATCTCCAGCAGGCCCTGCACGATCTCGAAGACCGTCCCGTCGAGCAGCGCCAAGGCCAGGTCGCTGAGGGTGGTGTAGGACAGGCGCTGCTGGGAGGAGCTGCGGGAAGACGGGAGGGCAGAGTCAAGGGGGGGGCTCCAGTCTTAGGGGCGCAGGCGCTGCTACGGCAGTGGTTGTCACGGCGGCACCCCTGGGAGCCACCCCCTTCCAAGGGCCCCCAACATCCGGCGGAAAGTGCAACGGACGACCTTGCAAGCAGCTCAGGGTTTTCTCGGACTGCGGGTCGGGACCCACTGGTGGGCCACGACCCAACTTCTGGTGGGTCCCACAGTCTCCAAGGATGCAAAGGTCAGGTAACTGATTGCCTCAAGCTGGAGAGCTGCTCACTGCCCTCCGAAGAGCTCAGCTCCCGCAGTCTGCAAACTCGCACAAAACGCAGGGAGATCAGCACTGGAGTGTCTTGGCTTCTGGTCTGGTTTTTTCCATCAATGGCAGGTCGTGGGGGAGGGGGCGGCTGGGGCACAGAGCCCCCCCCCCCCCCGCAAGACCTGCCTCATTAGGCCTGCCTCCTGGCTTGAGAAACTGGGAAATGGATTAAAGGGGTTTTTTTTTTTGCAAACAAACGAACTGTTACTTGCAAATAAATATTTCTTTCTAGACCACCTTTTTTTTAAGACTCAGACAGCTGGGTGCGTCCTAACTGAGTGCCATTTTAAAAGTGGGTCCTGGTGCCAAAAAGTTTGGAAGCCGCTGACTCCAGCCACTTTGTGGGATGAGCCGCCATCCTCATGTCCCCAGACTGCAGGTGGGGAGAGTCTGAGGAGACGGGTGTGGGAAACCAGCGGCTCTTAAAATACCTTCTCTCTGCGTGTTTCACTTTTATTGCATTCTCAAAACCAAGGCCAACGGCCTTGGAGAAAACAGACCCGCAGGAGGGGAATCGGCCACAATAGCGTGCGCGCCCTGCCCTGGCACAGCAGGAGGCCCTCAGCTCTCTTCCAGTCTTGGGGCCTCACTTCCTGCGCAGGCTGCAGCCCTAGACAGGCTCGCCTCGGGGCGGGGTGGGGAGCAAATCCTACGGCAGTCATCAACGTGCCTCTGAGCAGGCACGCGTAGAGGGGCTGCACTCCTGACCAGGGGCGATACTGGGCGGGGTGCGTGTGCAACCCAGGCACCGCCCCCACTCACTGCAGTGGGACGCGCCCCCCAGGTCCCGGCGTGTTGGGCGGCGGCCAAAGGGTTTCCTGGGAGCCAGCCCCACGGCGCCCTATGGCACGAGCCTTGCAGGAGGGGCGCCTAGCGTGGCGCTCTCGTTCCTCCCCCCCCCCCTTGGGTGGGTCGGGGCGAGCCTGGGCAGCTGGGCTCGAGTCCCAAACCGCGGGGGAGATGGGGGGCCGGTGCCTGGGACCCAACCCCCGCCGCCGCCGCCCCCGGCCGCACCTGGGCAGGTCCTTGACCAGCGCCTGCAGCTCGGAGAGGAGCTGGTAGTGGCGCGCTTGCTGCTCGCTGCCGCCCGCCGGACCTTCGCCGCCCGCCGCGCCGAAGCGCTCCATGGCCGACGGGAGGCCCCGGGAGCCGCGCCCGCCCCCTTCCGGGCGCTCCCGCGTGGAGAGGCCGCCGCGCGGCAAGGAGACGCTTTGGCGAGCCGGTGCCGGCGTGCGGCGCCACGGGGAGGAGGGGCGACGGCGGTGCCTCTGAGCATGTGCAGACGCCCGGGTGCCGCCGAGCATGCGCGGCGGGGAGAGCACGCCCCTGCCAAGCCGCGGGGCGGTCCCGGCTCCTCCCCCGGACGGACACGGGTCTGCGGCCGCCTGCACACGTGTCCTCGCCAGCCAGCCAGCGAGGCGCACGCGGAGCGCTACGTCCGCCCCTCGCACCCCTCCCGGCCGCGAACGAGAAGCGGCCTCGCCAAGCCGGACCTCTCCGGGCACGGCCGCCGTTCCCGCGGGGCACCAGCCCCGGCCCGGAGACGGGCAGCAGCCGAGCGCAGGGACCCGGCTGCGGCGCCCCGGGAGACCCGCGTCCGTCTCCGGCAGCAGAGCAGCCGGCGGAGGGAAGAGGAGGCGCACGCGGGCCAGGGGCGCCCTGTAGGGCCGGGGGCATGAGTGAGACGTACAGATGTACGCAGGGGGTGGCAAGCGGGGTGTTCTTCTCCCTCCCGCACACCACCTGGACGAGAAAGCCAGTGAAATTGAGTTAGAGCAGACGACAGAAAATACGTATTAACCTAGCGCGAAATTAACCTGTGGAACCCCTTGCCACAGGGTGTGGAGATGGCGTCTGGCATGGATTCCTTTAAAAAGGGGATTGGACAGAGTTCTAGACTATTACGGGTTCCAAGTCATGATGGGTGGTGCAACCTCCTTAGGTTAGAAGTGGGCTACCTCAGAATGCCAGGTGCATGGGAGTGGCCACAGGATGCAGCCGTCTTGTGGTCTTGTGTGCTCCGAGTGGGCTTCTGGTGGGCCACTGTGTGGTGCAGGAAGCTGTCCTAGACCGGCCTTTGGCCTCATTCGACAGGGCTTTTCTTATGACACAGCATTGAGGGGCCACCTCTGGCCTCATCCCTCAAACCCGGACCCTCACCTCTTGCAGAAAGGAGCTTCTGGCACGGCCTGATATCTTTACATTTCCTTTGCAAATCTAAATTACCTTTGCACGTCTTTTGTTCCCTCTGTCACTCCAGATTTATACTGTAAATTTTGGTGGCGCAGCGGGTTAATCCACTGCTGCTGGGCTTTCCGACCGGAAGGTTGGGAGTTCAAGACTGCGCGACGGAGTGAGCTCCCGTGGCTTGTCCCAGCTCCTGCCACCCTAGCAGTTTGAAAGCACCTAATATAAATGCAAAGTAGATAAATAGGGACCACTTCGGTGGGAAGGGAACGGCGTTCTGTGCACTACGGCGTAGAGTCATGCCGGCCACATGACCACGGAAGCTTGTCCTCGGCCAAAACGCCGGCTCTACCGGCTCTGAAACGGAGATGAGCACCGCCCCCTACAGTCGGTCACGACTCGACCATTCGGTCGTGGGGAAACCTTTACCTTTTACCATGAAAGCAGGTGTAGGACTCTGCGAGCTGTTCTTAATTCAGGGTCACCATCAATGGCGCACAATGCCTCAGAAAGCACAGGCTGATCCACAGGGGCGCACCCACCTGTGCATGCCTTTTGCCCCCTCCTCTGGTCCAAATCCAGACTGGATATCCTGGAAACCTAGGAGTCACCTGCCCCCCAGCCTCTCCATAGGGCAGGAGAGAGAGGCCGGGGGAGGTGGGGACAGGCAGGGATGTAAACAAGAAGGATCTGCCTATACGTTATTTATGTACAAATAATGAATATTAAGTGGGGGTGCATTGTGAATTTTTTCTGCCCGCAGCACCAAAGCGAGATCCGATGTGGGACTGTTGGCAGCCTGTGTGGGGCAGGACCGACAAAAGTGGGCCTTAACGCGGCTGGACAATCTGCTCAACACAAAATCTGGTTGTGTGTGTGTGTGGGAAGATGCCGCCGCCGCTATGCTGAATGTCGCCATTTTACAACAAAGTGCAAATGGTGCGAACTGGTGAACCTGGTGAATTTGTCCAGAGGCAGCTTCTTCTCTTCATCTTGCTGTAAGCTTTCTGCTTATAAAAAAAAGGTAAAGGTTTCCCCACGACCGAATGGTCTAGTTGTGACCGACTGTAGGGGGCGGTGCTCATCTCTGTTTCAAAGCCGGCATTTTTGTCCGAGGACAAGCTTCCGTGGTCATGTGGCCGGCATGACTCTAGGAACGCTGTTCCCTTCCCACCGAAGTGGTCCCTATTTATCTACTTGCATTTTAGGTGCTTTCGAACTGCTAGGTTGGCAGGAGCTGGGACAAGGGACGGGAGCTCACTCCGTCACGCAGTCTTGAACTCCCAACCTTGCGGTCGGAAAGCCCAGCAACAGCGGATTAACACGCTGCGCCACCACGTCCCTCTTTCTGCTTATACTGTCCAGTTAAAGCAAGATACAAGGAGTCCTTCATGCGAATATAAACAGCAAAGATAGTGAGCGTGGAGGTGCACCGGGAACTGTGGATAACAGGATCTGTCGATACCGGGGGATGCCTGTACATGCATCAGCTGTCATAGCCAGAAGATCGTCTGGCTTGTCACCGCTCTCCTTTTCTCCTGCATACATAAATAAGTGCTTCTGTGCTCTTCACAGGTGTCACAGGTGGTGCCTTTTCCACTAACTGCTGCTTTGAAGGCAGTGGGCCTTTCCCCACATAGCAGGCTGTTTTTATCCCTTGAGGCACACAGTCTAATCTTTTTTTTTTTATCCCTTGAGGCACACAGTCAAAATTGGGTTGTGACCAGTTGGTGGGCCACAGACCCACAGTTTGGGAACCTCTGGTCTAGAAGATACAAACATTTTCTGTAAAAATGTTTGAATGGTATCTCCAGAAATAACGTGCTTGTTAATAAGATACATGGATAAATAATTGACTTAGGATCCAATCCTACCGAAACAGGGACCGTGTTTCAGTAATATCAGGAATATACATAAGCTTAGGACATGCCCTGTACTGTAGTTGTAAAAAACAACAACCCACATCCATCAGTTTGAGATAGGAACCAGCAAATGACAAAGATGGGGAAAAAAAGGTTCTGATTTGTATATGCAACAAACGTTCCTTGATCATGGCTGACAACACTCACTTCAGCATCATGGTTCACTCATTATTATGGTCAGGATGTGGCCCACTCAGCAGAGCCGCTGTCGTACAAAAATAACTGAGTAACATTTATGAGAGAGCAGAGCGCAAAAATGTCTGGTGCAGAAAATTGTTAGCCTGACTCTTGATGGCTGGGAGCAAAGTCCACAATGATCCCATTGTGGGACAACAGAAGAAGGGACTGTTTGCCTTACTGAAACATTTGCAGGAAATGTGAGCAGGCAGCAGATTACTTATGAGACAAACTTTGCAAACTGGGGGAGCATTTTAAGATACAAGGACATACTTTTTTTACCCGGCGGGAAATTAATCTGTGGAACTCCTTGCCACAGGAGGAAGTGATTGGCCTAGGTGCCTTTAAAAGGGGATTGCACAGATTTCTGTCCATCACAGGCTTCAGGCCATGATAAAAACGTAAGATGAGCCCTGCTGGATCAGGCCAATGACCCATCGAGTCCAGCTTCCACAGTGGCCCACCAGGTGTCTCAAGGAGCACCCGAGACCACAAGATGCCTGCATCCTGTGGCCACTTCCTTGCATCTGGCATTCTGAAGTAGCCTACTACTAGCATAAGGAGGTTACACAACCCATCATAGCCTATAGCCCACAATGGACTCTTCAGAAATCTGTCCAGTCGCTATCACCATCTCCTGTGACAAGGAGTTCCACAGCTTAATTACCTGCTGGGTAATGATGGCTGGTGCAACCTCCTTATTTTAGAAGTAGGCTATCTCCGAATGTGAGATATGCTGGCATAGCTGTGAGCTATGCCATGTAGGGTTACCCAAGATGGACTGGTCATAGTAGAGAGTTCTGACTAAACGTGATCTGCTGGAGAAGGAAATGGCAACCCACTCCAGTACTCTTGCCAAGAAAACCCCATGGATTACAAAACTAAAAGGCTAAATGATATGACACTGGAAGATGAGTCTCTCAGGTCGGAAGGTGTCCATTATGCTACTGGGGAAGAGCAGAACATGAGTACTAGTAGCTCCAGAAAGAGTGAAATAGCTGGGCCAAAACCGGAAGGAAGCTCAGCTGTGGATGTGTCTGGAAGTGAAAGGAAAGTGCGATGCTGCAAAGAACAATACTGCATAGGAACCTGGAACGTCAGATCTATGAATCAAGGTAAGCTAGATGTGGTCAAACGCGAGATGTCAAGGCTGAACATCAACATCATGGGAGTTAGTGAACTAAAATGGACAGGAATGGGAGAATTTAATTCAGATGACCATTACATCTACTATTGTGGGCAGGAATCCCTTAGAAGAAATGGAGTAGCCTTCATAGTGAACAAGAGAGTGGGAACAGCAGTGCTGGGGTATAACCTCAAAAATGATAGAATGATTTCAATTCGGATCCAAGGCAAACCTTTCAACATCACAGTAATCCAAGTCTACGCCCCAACCACTGATGCTGAAGAGGAAGAAGTTGACCGTTTCTATGAAGACCTACAACACCTTCTAGAATTAACACCAAAAAAGATGTCCTTCTCATCATAGGGGATTGGAATGCTAAAGCAGGCAGTCAAGAGGTAATAGGAATAACAAGCAAGTTTGGTCTGGGAGTACAAAATGAAGCAGGGCAAAGACTGATAGAGTTTTGTCAGGAGAACACATTAGTCATAGCAAACACCCTTTCCCAGCAACGCAAATGGCGACTGTACACATGGACTTCACCAGATGGTCTACACCGAAATCAGATTGATTACATTCTTTGCAGCCAAAGATGGAGAAGTTCTATACAGGCAGTAAAAACAAGACCTGGAGCTGACTGTGGCTCAGATCATGAGCTTCTTCTTGCAAAATTCAGGCTTAAAACTTAAAAAAGTAGGGAAAACCACTAGGCCCTCCACGTATGACCTAAATCAGATCCCATATGAATATACCGTGGAGGTGACAAATAGATTTAGGGGCTTAGATTTGGCAGACAGAGTACCTGAAGAACAAAGTTCTTATAGACAGAGGTCTGTAACATTGTACAGGAAGCAGCAACTAGAACCATCCCTAAGAGAAAGAAATACAAGAAGGCAAAGTGGCTATCTGACGAGGCTTTACAAATAGCCGAGGAAAGAAGGGAAGCAAAAAGCAAGGGAGAAAGGGAAAGATATACCCAACTGAATGCAGAGTTCCAGAGAACAGCAAGGAGAGATAGGAAGGCCTTCCTAAATGAGCAATGCAAAGAAATAGAGGAAAACAACAGAATGGGAAGGACTAGAGATCTTTCAAGAAAATTGGAGATGTCAAAGGATAATTTCATGCTAAGGTAGGCAGAATGAAGGACAAGAATGGCAAGGACCTAACAGAAGCAGATGAGATTAAGAAGAGGTGGCAAGAATACACAGAGGAACTATATCAGGCCGATCTAAATGTTCCTGATCACCACAATGGTGCGGTCACTGAGCTCGAACCTGACATCCTGGAGTGTGAAGTCAAGTGGGCTTTGGAAAGCATCACTAACAGCAAAGCTAGTGGAGGTGACAGCATTCCAGCTGAGTTACTCAAAATCAATCAATCAATCACTAGTATTTATATACCGCTTTTCAACACAAAGTTCACAAAGATGATGCTGTCAAAGTGCTGCACTCCATATGCCAGCAAATTTGGAAAACCCAGCAGTGGCCACAAGACTGGAAAAGATCAGCTTACATTCCAATCCCAAAGAAGGGCAATGCCAAAGATTGTTCAAACTACCGCACCATTGCACGCATTTCACATGCTAGCAAGATAATGCTCAAAATCCTACAAGCTAGGCTTCAGCAGTATGTGAATCGAGAACTACCAGATGTACAAGCTGGTTTCCGAAGAGGCAGAGGAACTAGAGATCAAATTGCCAACATTCGCTGGATCATGGAAAAAGCAAGAGAATTCCAGAAAAACATCTACTTCTGCTTCATTGATTATGCCAAAGCCTTTGATTGTGTGGATCACAACAAACTGTGGCAAGTTCTTGAAGAGATGGGAGTACCAGACCACCTTATCTGTCTTCTGAGAAACCTGTATGTGGGTCAGGAAACAACAGTTAGAACGGGACATGGAACAACTGACTGGTTTCAGATTGGGAAAGGAGTACGACAAGGCTATATACTGTCACCCTGCTTATTTAACTTATATGCAGAATACATCATGAGAAAGGCTGGGCTGGGTGATTCACAGACTGGAATCAAGGTTGCTGGGAGAAATATCCACAACCTCAGATATGCAGACGACACCAGTCTAATGGCAGAAAGTGAGGAAGACCTCAAGAACCTTCTGATGAGGGTGAAAGAGGAAAGTGCCAAAATTGGCTTGAAGCTCAACATTAAAAAAACTAAGATCATGGCAACCACTCCCATCACTTCCTGGCAAATAGAAGGGGAAGAAATGGAAGCAGTGACAGACTTTACTTTCCTGGGCTCCAAGATCACCGCAGATGGTGACTGCAGCCATGAAATTAAAAGACGTTTACTTCTTGGGAGGAAAGCTATGGTGAACCTAGACAACTTAATAAAAAGCCGAGACATCACCCTGCCAACAAAGGTTTGCATAGTCAAAGCGATGGTTTTCCCAGTAGCAATGTATGGCTGTGAGAGCTGGACCATGAGAAAGACAGAGCGCCAAAGAATAGATGCTTTCGAATTATGGTGCTGGAGAAGACCCTTGAGAGTCCCCTGGACCACAAAGAGATGCAATCGGTCAATCCTCCAGGAAGTCAAGCCTGATTGTTCCCAGGAAGGACAAATTCTGAAGCTGAAGGTCAAATCCTTTGGCCACCTCCTGAGAAGAGAGGACACTTTAGAAAAGACCCTCATGCTGGGAAAGATTGAAGGCAAAAGGAAAAGGGGCGGCAGAGGATGAGATGGTTAGAGAGTGTCACCGAAGCAATGAACAGATTGGTCACAAGAAAGATGAGAAGAAATCTAGAAGAAATAGAATACCAAACTAATAGCATATGGCTGAAGCATGCTTTTGATGCCCTTCTTAGCCAAAGAACTTCAGAAGTGACGGCTAATGCTGGGGATATTGCAAAACACTTCTGCAGCAACCGTTTTGCAGGAACAGCTGTCTCTCCCATCATCAGATGTGCACTGGAGCTTGACGGGGGGTCTGTTTTTGAGCACCGTTATCAAGAATTGGCCCATCTTGTGACAGGTTGTGAACAAAATCGGGGGTGGGGGGGAGTGGAATACACAGCACAATCACTGCCAAATTTTCAACATTGGGCTCCAAGAAATGTGGAATATTTGCTGACTGTCCTGAAAGCCTCGAACCAAGTGGGGAGAAATGCCACTTTTATTGCTGACGATGTTGAAATTTGGAAGGAATTGAGTGAGCTCTTCAACAGAAAAATGCACAAGGTCAGAGTTAACCGGCAGGCATTAGAACGGGCTGTTGTGGGTGGGGGAGGGAGGGCTGGCAAAGTGGGCTGGGGAGGGGGTTCTGGGGGTTGGCCGGCCTGGGGAAGGGGTTGGGGGCTGGATGCTGCTGTTAGGCCTCATCCAAACACCTGTTCCCTAGCTGGGCAGCCCCAGTTCGGGCAGTGCGGTCTGCTCAGTCCTGCGTCCGCTATATAGTGGGTGCAGATCCGAGTAGCCCATGTGGTGGCTGGCGCCTCCCCCGGGACAAGTGGAGGAACGTGCCCTTGCCCTGTGGAGGCTCCAGCCTGCTCCCAGCCTGCGCTGGATGCAGCACAGTTCCAGCCGGCTTGACTGTCCCAGCGCAGCTGAGGATTGCGCCCTTAAATCAGTGGCGTTATTCACCCAGTACGCTGGGCAGGACCTACCTTTGAGCGGCAGTCCGCCCGTTGCGTCACGCCACGTTCTGCCCCTTTTTGCCGGTAAGTCCCGCCCAGCGTACCGGCCTTAAATAACGCCACTGCCTTAAACGCTTTAACTAGATTTTTAAAAAATAAAAAAGAGCCCATTACGTACGTTTTCTGTTGAAGAAACAAAATTCCAACTTACTTTAATGTGGTTGCTGTAGTTAAATAATTTAAATGTCTGTCTGATGATGGTGGCGGCCTTAAGAAAATATTCGTGACCAACCTTTTTTCCAATCGGCCTTGGCAATTAAATCATTTTTTGATACAGCTGCAAAATTAATCTGAAAATTCTTCAAAATAAGTCCCTAGATAAAATGAAATGCTGTGAGCCTTCTAAAAATGAAGCCTTTGTCTCTTGACAAAGAGGCATGAAAAATACGTATTGTTAAGACTATAAAAAGCCAGAGTGTGCTTTTAGTAAAAAAGGAAAATGGCACTTAAGTGGAGTCTTTCTGCCTAGTGGTTTAAGTCAGATCTCCCCTGGGGCCGGCTGATTCTTGGGCTGGGTGCGGAGGGAGCCTTGGGGGCTGGGAAGGAGGCTGACACTGCAAACCTGTGGTGTGGCTGTGGGTGGTGGTAAGTCCTGCAGGTTCTGCAACACCCCCTCTCAGTGGCCCCTCCCACTCGCCGTGGCAGCCATTCTGGGCGTGGCTCTGATGGGGAGTGGGAGGGGCCGTCCTGCAGTACTTGCTGCACCGCCCAGTTGGAGGAGGCGATGGTGGTCTAGAAAGGCCAGAGGTCTGACTTTGGGCAAAGCAGCCTCGGAGGCGTTCGAGGGTGTCCCAAGCAAGGCACGGGAGACCGCTTGCTGCAAGAGAAGAAATACATCTTTTAATGGAGGAAGGCTTTGGCGGAGAATGCTGGCCGGGCGCACCAAACTGCCCCTCGCCTCAGGCGGGCACCTGGGCCTCAGGGCGGCCGCCTGGCGAAGGCCCAAAGGGGCACCGTCAGAGCCAGCTCTTGGCAGCCCAGCTGCGCGGGAGGACGGTGCCCAGGAGAGGCTCCCCAGCATGCCTGTGCAGGCCCAGCGCATGGCCCGCACCGAGGCAGGCGCCCCTGGTGCCACAGAGCTCTCCAGGCCTTTGGTGGCCGCTGTTCCCAGGCCAGCTGACCCACACCGCAGGTTATCGCGACTCAGACATCCCTAAGGAGAGGGGGAGAAGCACAGGGCATGCGAGGATAATACTGGTACAAATACGACCCGGCCCAACCCCCAACCCCCTGCCCCCCCCCAGGCGCCAGCGCTTGGGCCACAAAGTCCCCTCCGAAGTGCTTCGGCCCTGCTGTTGGGGGAAGAAGGGCCGCTGGCACGGGGAGCCACGCCCCCCCCGCCCTTCTCCCCCGCCCCTCCTACCCCCCCCCCCCACATCTCGGCCGGCCACGTCCTCCTCTCCCGACGGGCTCTGCCACAGCCCCCCTCCTACTGCACAGTCTGCGGGGGCGTCCCGGCAGCCTTGGGCTGCTCCGCGACCACTTCCCTGCCCTTCTTCCTGGGCGGCTTTTTGATGGGCGTCTTCTTGGGGGCCGGCTCCTGGCTGCCGCCGCCGCCAGCGCCCTGCTTCTCCATCTGCTTGGGGTCCCCGGCGGAGGCGGCCTCGGCCACGGGGCTGACCAGCTTCTGCAGGTTGGGGGACGTGGGCAGCGCCGGCTTGCCGGACTTCTGGCCGCCGGGGGCCACGGAGCGCTTGGCCTTCTGCGGGGGCGTCGGCTTCTCCCTCTGGGCCGGCAGGGGGCTCACCCCGTTCTGCCGCGCGGCCCCCTCGCCCCGGTTCAGACTCTGAGTCTTTTCTTTCAGCTGGGCGGCCAGCAGCGTGGCCGCCTCGGACGAGAGGTGCGGGTGGAGCGCCTCGGAGCGCGGCTTGCCGTGGGCGGGGCTCTGGGGGGCCTCCCCGCCCCTCCGCTCGGCGGCGGGGTGGCTGCCCATCCTCCGGATCACGTTCTGGACGGCGCCGTTGAGGTTCTCCATCTGCTCGGGGCTGGCTTTGTGCCGCTGCCTCGGCCGGGACGGGGACTGCTGGTCGCCGGCGGCGCTGAGCTCCTTGGGGTGCTTGGGGGCCCTGTCCTTGCCGCGGGCGGCCCCCGCCGACGTCTCGCTGGGGCTCCGCTTCCGCTTGGCCAGGCCCTGCTTGTGCTCCGAGGGGTCGCTCCCGCCCAGGGCGGGGAGGGAGTTGGACTGGTTGGAGTTGTACTTGCTGTGGATCCAGGAGACCTTGGGCTTGGTGGAGGGGTCTGGCAGAGGGGGCTTGGCCCGCTCCGGGGATGGGGGCTTGGCGCTCTTGCTCTCCAGGGCGCCGCCGTCGTCCTCGTCCCGGGACTGCTTGGAGAGTCGGGCGATCCGGGCGTAGAGGGCGCCGCTGGCCGAGCCGGAGCCGCAGGACGAGCGCTCGCTGTCGGAGGACTTCAGCAAGGGGGTCTCGCCACTGTCGGCCTGGACGGAGCTGCTCTCCTTGAGGACCGTGTACTCCCCGGCCTCCTCCTCGCTGATGGGCAGGGCCAGCTTCTCCACCGGACTGCCGCCGGGGGCCGGGGCTCGCTCCTTGCTCTCCAGCACACTCTCTGCAGATAAGAGGGGAAGCAAAGACTCTGCGTCAGGAGCTGAGAACGGGACTCTGGAGTGCCACGTCCTGAATGTCGGGGGGGGGGCGGCAGAGGCAAGAAAGGCCAGGACCCATGTCATTGTACAGATTGGTGGCGCAAAGCCACACCTGCACTATTGTGTGCAAGCCTGGTTGCCACACCTTAGGAAGGACAGAGTGGAACGGGGAAAGGTGCAGAAGAGAGAGCCCAAAATGATGACTGGGCTGGGGCACCTCCAGTGATGTCATGCAGGGGGAACGCGGGGGAACTCAGTTCCACTACTTAAAATTAGGGCTGACTCCGCCCACTTCACTTTCCCTCCTCCCCCCTCCCAATTCCTCTGCAAAGAGCTTTTTTTCTTGGTTGGCCGGCACTCAGAGGGTTAAAGGGAGCAACTCCGGATTCCTAGGGGGGCGAAGGCAGTGATGTCATTCAGGGGGAACGGACCAGAACGGGCGTTCCGGATCCTAACGGGCTCCGTGGCTGGTTCCCGACAAGTGCCAATCAAAAGTGAGTTCCTGTTCCTAAATCATTGGAATGACACCACTGGGCACCTCCCGTATGAGGAAAGGCTGCAGTGTTGGAGGCTCTTCGTTCTAGAAAAAAGGCGCCTGAGGGGGGACATGATTGAGGGAGCAATCCTAACCTGGAGTTAGGCCAGCAAAGTTTGGCTGGCGCAAGGGACACTGAAAAGTATGTCTGGACCACTCTAAAAGTCAGAGAGTCCGGCACATAGATGTGCACCATCCTCCCTTACTCCAAGCGTGGTCCAAATGTACTTTACAGTGGCCCTTGTGCTGGCCTAGCTGTGCTGGCATAACTCCAGGTTAGGATTGCGCTTGGAGACATACAAAATTATGCAGAGGGTGGAGGGAGCAGATAGAGGGGTGCTCTTTTTCCCCTCTCTCACAACCCCAGACCCAGGGGACATCCACCAAAAGACTGATGGAGGAAAGGTCCATCACAGCTTACAAGCCATGATGGGTATACACAACCTCCTGGTTCTGGGAGGAGGCTACCTCAGACTGCCAGGTGCAAGGGAGTGGCAGCAGGATGCAGGCATCTTGTGGTCTTGTGTGCTCCCTGAGGCCCCTGGTGGGCCACTGAGATGCAGGAAGCTGGCCTAGATGGGCCATTGGCCTGGGCCAGCATAGGGGCTCTGCTGACGTTCATATGAAACCAGGGCAGAGGTGCCCTAGAAGCCCCAGATCCACCCAGGAGAGACAAGTGCAAAACAGTGGCAGGAACCCTCGAGGGGCACACAAGGCTGACAGAACGTTTACTGCTCCTCCACATAAATATCTATTCCTTATTCGCTCCCCCACCCCAGGTTGTGGCACTTCAGCAACTGGTTCCCAGCAGGTACCTTGTTGCCTTGAATATACACATTCAGTATATTTCTTTACCCAATGTGCAATTAGTCTGCGGAACTTCTTGCCACCAGGTGTAGTGATGGCACTTGGCCTAGCTGCCTTTCAAAGGGTGTTGGACAGATTCATGGAGGAATGGTCCATCACGGGATACAAAAATCTCCATGTTTTGGAACTGGGCTACCTCAGAATTGCCAGGTATAGGGGAGTGGCCACAGGATGCAGGTCTCTTGTTGGCCTGAGTGCTCCCGGAGGCCCCCTTTGGCCTGATCCATGCGCGCTCCTTCCACCTGCAGAAAGACCCCTGGACTTCCAGGGGTTAACTTCCTGGTGGGAAGCGACTTTGCCTGGCAGTTCGGGGCTTGGCTGGGCTTCCAGAGTCCTGCATGTGTGGCCTGAGAATTCCTTGGCCATGACAGGCTCTTTTGCAAGGCCTGTTATTTGCTGCAGAAGGAGCTGCAGCAGGGCTGGGCCTCTGCGCTAAATTCCTTTGCTCTGCAAGGACTGCCAAAATTACAGGAGAGGAAAGAGGCGTTTTGGAGCCCCGCCGTCGGGGGGGGGGGGACTTCCTCCCACAAGGCTGCCGTCAGCCCGCGGAGTGGGAACGCCGGCTCCCGGCACGGCAACCGTCCGCGCGCCCGTCTCAAGCCCAGCCGGCCCAGCTGGTGGCTTTCCCAAGAGGGTTCGGCCCCTCGTTGCTGCCGATGCAAACAGGAGGAGCCCCAGGAGCGACAGAAAAGCACGTGGGAGGATGCTCCGTGGCCAGGACGGGTTTTCCTGGACCTCCAGTAAGCACCACGGCTGTGGCTGCTGCGTAAAACCCTGCACGTTGGAGAGGGGAGTCCAGAAGGGACGCCACTGCCCCAGAGCCTCTCGCGCACCCCACTGGGCCGAGCCACGGATGCTGGGAGGCTGCTGCCCCAGGGACTGAAAGGGAACCTTCCCTTCACTGCCTTCTCCTTGGACGCCGCCGGCTGGGCAATGGGAAGCCAGGCACTGCTGATACGTTCTGGCGCCACGGAAAGTTACTCGTGCGCAGTGGTGTCATTCCAATGGTTTAGGAACAGGAACTCACTTTTGACTGGCACTTGTCGGGAACCCGGAACCAGCCACGGAGCCCTTTTAGGATCCGGAACGCCCGTTCTGGTCCGTTCCCCCTGAATGACATCACTGCCTTCGGCCCCCCTAGGAATCCGGAGTCGCTCCCTTTAACCCCTCTGAGTGCCGGCCAACCAAGAAGACAAGCTCTTTGCGGAGGAATTGGGAGGAGGGAGAGGGAAGTGGGCGGAGTCAGCCCTAATTTTAACCAGTGGAACTGAGTTCCCCCGCGTTCCCCCTGCATGACGTCACTGCTCGTGCGCCATTCAACTGGGAGAAAGGCAAAATCGGAAACTGCCAGAGGGAGCTCATTTTAAGCCGTTGTGCGGGGACGGTCCTGCAGCCAGCCCCATCGCGTGAGACGGCCACGGGCGAGGAGCAAAGCCTTGCTTCCCCGGCCAGTCAGAACAGCGCCACCTGGAGGCAGGCGCTGTCCGGCAGAGGGCTCCTGGCCACAGGGGGCAAGTTGGAAAGTGGGCAGCTTTGGGTTCCAGCCTGGCCAAAGGCGACAGGTCCATTGCTGACGTGTCCTCTGGCTCCCCCTGGAGGCGAATGAGGAAACTGTCACCAATCAGGTGACAGCTTCTCCGGCCAGGGGTGCACGTTAGGGAATTTTGCCAGGATTTGCTATTCACAGTTTTGCCTCTACTGTAGATTTGACCTACGGCAGGTTCCGAACCCATGCCTGGAGGACCCACAGAGTACCCCCTGGACGTGGCTGGGAGCGCCTTCTGATTGCGCAGGGAGGTCCAGCTGCCAGTATTTCACATTGGCCCCCCAGAGAGCACACAAGACACCTGCACCCTGTGCCAATCCCTTGCGCCTGGCATTCAGAGACAGCCGACTTCTAACACCAGGAGGTTGTGCACACCCGTGACAGCTCGTAGCTTGTGACGGACTTCTTCTAGGTCTGTCCAATTCTAGGTCTGTCCAATTCCCTTTTAAGGCCTTCAGGTGCCCTCAAGGAGATGAGCTAAAACTGAGGGTTGGGAGAGTTAAAACAGATAAAAGGAGGCACTTTTTTACCCAGCGGGTAGTTAATGTCTGGAACTCTTTGCCACAGGAGGTGGTGATGGCATCTGGTCTGGATGCCTTTAAGAGGGGATCGGACGGGTTTCTGGAGGAAAGGTCCATCGTGGGCTATAAGCAATGATGGATTGTGCAACCTCCTTGCAAAGGTGGTGGGCTACTGGTACCGGGTGCAAGGGAGTGGCCACAGGATGCAAGCATCTTGTTGTCTCATGCCTCCCTGGGGCACCTGGTGGGCCGCTGTGAGATACAGGAAGCTGGACTAGATGGGCCTTTGGTCTGATCCAGCAGGGCTCTTCTTATGTTCTTAACCACACGCTGGGTGCAGAAATATTTTCTTTGGTCTGTCCCAACTCTCCCAACACTGAACTGTAGCGGCCACCCCCTGAGTCTGGTTCTGAGAGAGAGAGAGAGGACATTCCCGCCTGAAGAAGCGTCGCTCACCTTCGTGCGGCACGCAGTAGACGGGCCCCTCGTCCGTCGTGTCGAAGGAGGAGAAGGAGCCCCTGGAGGACCAGGAGGGAGAGGGCTGCTCCACCACGGAGGGGGGCTCAAGGAAGCTGCAGTTCATGGAGTTCTCCAGGTCATGGTGGGCCACTGCAAGGCACAGAGGAAGAGGTTGGCGCGACAGGCTGCCGCTCGCGGACCCGGCGGAAGGATGCTGCGTCCGGGGTCTCAGGTGGGCCTGGCTGCGGCAGGTCAAGGGGGGGCACGTGCAGCACCTGGAACCTCAACCGTCCCTGGTAACTGGACGGAGGATCTGAATCGGGGGTCCCGGCAGGCACCGGGGTGGGGCCCCCCTTCCTCCAGCCCGGACCTGGGCCAAACGATGGATTGGGCCGGCCCAATCATGAGACCAACCGAAACGCTGAGCAGGCAGCGAGCTGGCGGGGGAGGGCCTGTGCTCTGCCTGGCATGCCCTGTGCCCAGCCCTGCCCTCTCTCACCTGTCCTCAAGAGCAGGATGGGGGGGGCTGCGGGCCTCCACTGGGGGACCAGCAGAGAGATGGCTGGGCATGGGCCCTCTCCACTGGCCCCCAGCAGCAGCAGCAGCAGCAGCAGCACTGGATGCTGGGAGGGGGGGTCCTCCCCACCCAAGCACACGGGAAGAGAGCTAAGCGGGGCTGGGGGGGGGCGGCCAGACAGGCACGCACCATGCAGGGAGTGTACGCCTGGAGGGTGCGATGTGTGCATTCACTTGTTGTGCCTGTGTATGTGCACACACAAACTGGCAGGGTAGGGAATGGGATACGGGGGGGCGGCAAAATGGGAGCAACTCATCTTGGATCAGCTTTATTTTTTACTAGCCTTTTGTTACCCAGCGTTGCCCGGGGGACAAAGTATCCCCAGCTTCTATTAGGAGAAGGAATGAATACAGGGACAGAATCAAGCAAAGGAGCGTAATGAAATTGTCACACTCACTGAACACTGTCTGCAGGTCCTGTGGTAGGATAGCACCGACGTGTCAGAAACAGGAAGAGGTGGCCAGTTAGCCCTCTGGAAATAGGTCCCTCTCAGATCCGACTGGGTGTTGGAACTCTCTGGATCATGCTCTTTCCAGCCTGGGCAACTCAGGCAGTGCAAAGCAGTTTCACTTTCGTTTCTGAGGTCTCTTCCTGTGTATCAGCTCAGTGAGTGCAATCCCAGCTCATGACCTGCAGAATCCTTTGTGACCACAGGGTGGCAGCACACTTTCACTCCAATACAATCCCCTCACTGTCCCTCCCCCCCCCGGGGCTGTAGGGGGGTCTGACCCCCGCAGTGTTTCTTTCCAGGCTGCAAGGTGTATTCCTGCCAAGTTTTGTGCGGATCGGTCCAGGCGTTCCCGAGCCTATGCATAACATACATACATACACACCCGCATACATACATACATACACACAAACATACCCACGTCCGTTTTTATATATATAGATAATATATTATTATATTATATCCTTTTTTTTTTTGCCTGTGACCTTTTTATGGGAAAGCGGTATAGAAATACTGTTGACTGATTGATCATCTCCCCCGCCCCCCGCATGCTATTTAAGAAGCACACCAGTGGCGTCTTGAGGCGCACAGCGTCCAATTTGGCCCTCTGAGAAGCAGCGTTTCCAGGGTTCTGGGAGGAGGAGGAGGAGGAGGGACTGTGGTTCCCACCGGTTAGTGCTGGAGTCCGGACACGCCGCACCTTCTCCCTGCCAGCTTCTCATGCGCCGGGTCCTTTGGCTGCCTCGCCCGTTCCCACCGGTCAGACGTCAGCGCCACTCGCGCGGCCCGGCTTGGCCACGCCTCCCCCCTCCTGACGGGCACCTCCGGCGCAAGCGTTTGGGGCAGGAGAGGCGGAAGGGCTGCCCGGATCCACCTGCGTCTGGCCGGCTCTTTTTGGAAGGGCTCTGAAAACCCTCACAACTGCAAGCGAAGGGAAGACCACAGAGGGAGGGGCCGCAATCCCCAGGCAGGAGGCTGAGCTGGCTGCAAAGCCGGCCGGCACCGTTCATGAGCCGGCTGCCAGAAGCAGCTGCGGAGCGGCCCGACGCTGCCGCCCACGTGCACGGAAGGCTCTGGGCTGAGGCCTCCCGTGGGGCCTGCTGCTCGGAGAGGCACCCCAGACAGGAGGGCCGCAGCGCACAGCCTCCAGCCTCTCCACTCAGGCGCATCTGGTGCCGGCGCGGGGGGGGGGGCTTGCTGCCAAATAAACCACACCGGAGTGGCTGCGGAAAAGCGGTGCCACTGCCTGCGGGCCCCCTGCTCGCTCCTCCTCCTCCTCCATCTGTCCCTGTGCCGCGTTCTCAATGGCCTGCCTTGTGTGGACTGACTCCGCGGGGGGGGGGTGCTCAGCTCGCTGCCTGGAAGTGAAAAAGCTGATGCCAGAAATCCGGGCAGGGGGCTCGGCAGGGTCCGTTCCCGGGCGCTTGCTGTCTAGATGCCAGCAGTCGGCTTTTGAGGACGGCTCCTTCAGTGGCTGCCAGCCAAGTGCACGGTGGACCCTCCCTCTGCAGGGGCAGTTCGCCTCTGAACACGGGGGGGGGCTGGGGACAAGCCACGGGGAGGGGGGCTTCCAGAGGCCTCCGGCTGGATCTCACTGTCTGGCCTGCCTTCCTTGCACTCAGCAGCGGAATGGAATGCGCAGACTTTGGCCTCCCTCGCGTCCTCGCCGCTTTCCAGATCCTGGTTTTTTTTAGCCACAAAAACTCAGCCTGGGCAGAGGGTCGGCTCTCCCCGGTCCTCCAGCAGCGCCAGTCTGGGTCCCCCCCCCCACTTCTCACTGCAGGACCCCAACCCTCCGCAGGCCCGGCTGGGGAAGAGGAGCATCTGGCCGGGCCGGCAAGCCAAGGCAAACAAAGGAGCTCGTGACCGCAGCATTGCATCGTGGTGGAACGGCAGTCGAGCGAGGCCAGGCAGCCCTGCCTCTTCGGAGCCGCTGTCTGCGGGGGGGGGGGGGGGCGCTCCCGTTGGCCAAACTGCTCACTCACTGCTGGCCGTCACAAGCCAGAGCTGCCTGCGAGCGGACCCTGCTGACTGTGTGCAGTGGGGGCTTTTTGGTGGTGGTGGGGAGTAAAGCTGCCTTTCCCGGCAAGCAGAAGAGAGCAACCATTTGGGTTACTGGGCTGGGACACCTCCCTGATGAGGAAAGGCTGCAGCATTTGGGACCCTTCAGTCTAGAAAAAAACACACGATGAAGGCGTGCGTATCATGCAGGGGTTGGATGGAGTAGATATAGAGGAATGTTCTCTCCTCTCTCTCACAACACCAGACCCAGGGGACATCCACTAACATTGAGCATCAGGAGAACGGGGAAAAGGACACATTCATTTACCCAGTGTCTGTGGAACCCCTTGCTACAGGATGCGGTAATGGCGTCAGGCCTGGATGCCTTTAAGAGGGAATTGGACAGATTTACGGAGGAAAACTCGATCCCAGGTGACAAGCCGTGATGGGTACGTGCAACCTTCTGGTTTCAGAAGCGGGCGGTCTCTGAATGCCAAGTGCCAGGGAGGATGCAGGGATCTTGTTGCCTTGTTTGCTCCCTGAGGCAGCCGGTGGGCCACGGTGAGATGCAGGAAGCTGGACAGGAGAGGCCTTTGGCCTGACCCAGCACAGGGGCTCTTCGGATGTCTGGCATTGCGCTGTCAGGCTCAGTAGAGTCTACACCGACCGAGTGGCTCTCCTAACTCTTTGGCAGGCAAGGGCCTTTCTGTGGGGCCCAATCCTACAGGCGTCCTCTGCTGAGAGAATGCTCCGTGCACCAGAGGAAGGCCCTCTCCATCAGAGCTGCGGGCACAGTGATGGGGGAGTCACTGGGGCCAGCGGCTGCATGCACGCGCCACCAGAGCACCAGCCACAGTTGGCAGCAGGGGCAGGCTGTGGACGGGGAGGGGAAGTCACGGGGAGTTTTAGAAAGGAACTGGGGGCATGTTGGGGCAGAGTTGTGCACGCTGGACCTTACTCCCCAATTTCCTGCCTGCCCCATTCCCCGGCTCTCCTCGGACCTACATCAGCTCTATTGCTGCTGGGGGCCAGAGGATTCCCTTAACAGAGGTGGGGAAAACGGTGGTAGCGGAATAAAAACACTTTAACGTCGCTTTCTGCACTTTTCACTTTTGAAAAAGAAAACGCATCTTAAATCTGCCAAAAAAAAAAAACCCACCCCATTTTATTTGGTTTTTATTTATTGTTTAATTTGAGGGGGGGGGCCCAAAAAATTTTTTTTGGGTGTTGCCTGAGCAATGAAAGTGGCTGCATTTGCTCAGACTACATCTGTCACCTACCTAAAGGCATCGTGATTTATAATTATAATGTAACTCTTGAACTGACTTTTGGAAAACATCGAAATGGGTGAAAAAATAAAACTGTTTTCTCCAGCCTTTACCCAGAGGGTATCAGGGGGCAGAACTAAGGGAGGAAATATTTTTTCCCTTGCAGGCTTTCTGCTCACCCCTTCCCCCATAAGAACATCAGAAGAGCCCTGCTGGATCAGGCCAAGTGCCCATCTAGTCCAGCTTCCTGTATCTCACAGTGGCCCACCAGGTGCCTAAAGGAGCACAGGAGACCACAAGATGCCTGCATCCTGTTGCCACTCCCCTGCACCTGGCATTCTGAAGTAGCCTACTACTAACATAAGGAGGTTGCACAACCCATCATGGCCCGTAGCCCACAATGGACTTTTCCTCCAGAAATCGGTCCAGTCCCCTTTTAAAGGCACCTAGGCCAGATGCCATCACCACCTCCTGTGGCAGGGAGTTCCATAGCTTAATTACCTGCTGGGTAAAAAGGCATTTCCTTTTATCTGTCTTAACTCTCCCAACACTCAATCTCAGTGGCTGTCCCCTGGTTCTGGTGTTGGGAGAGAGGGAAAAGAACATCCCTCCATCCACTCTGTCGTGTCCCCCCTCAGGCGCCTTTCTTCCAGAGAAGAGCCCCAAACGCTGCAGTCTTTCCTCATCCCGGCTTCGCATGGTGCGCCTGCAGGCTTCAGCATGGCAGGGGATCGGACTGGGCAGTCCGCCTGCTGCCCGAGATCTTTGCCGGACCACGACTGAGGAGCCCGACACACTCCCGAGGGCTTGCAGCGAACCTCTTCGAGCCTGGGCAGGCCAAGCAGCCTGTTCCCCCTGCAGTCCCGTGGAAGGAGCTGCCAGCAAATAAGCAGAGGCCGCGGGAAGAGGGGGGTGGGTGTTCTCACTGCCCCTGTTTATACAAAGCCTCCGACCAGCAGCCGGTGCCAGGAAAGAGGCTCACACAGGCCCATTCAGGCTGCGCTGCTCGGCTGAAAGAGCCTCTATTCTCGGGGAGGGGGAGGAAGCTGCCCCGCGTGCTTCTGTAAACACGGCGCTTGTTATCATTCCAGTGGAGAGCCGGTTCCCAACGCTCCAGCCACAGATCCCCAGGCCAGGGGCGCACCACCACCAGCCCCCAGCCACGGGGGTGGGGAGTGGGGAGAGGCAATTCTTGGAAAAGATGGATGCAAAAAGCTGTGCCTGGCCCGGAAATGTGGAGGACGAGGCAGCTTGGAAACACGGCAAGCAGCTAGACCACATTTTCATGGGGCCCCATGTTGGATGTGGGGGAAAGGAGGAAGGAGAAGGGGGGGATGAGGAAGAAGAACCCCATCTGTTCCTCGGCTTTTTCTGTGCTTTTTGTGTGTCTCCTTGGCTGCTTTTTGTAGGCACTGAATCCCTGATCTCGGGCAGTGCTGTCTTTTTTTTAAATCTTCAAATTGGTAGGGCTTCCTGATTGGGTGGGATCCGATCCAATCAGGGGCCACATGGTGACCGTGAGCCACCATGGCGCTGCACCATCAATTCCTCCACACAGTGATGCTACTGCAAGCCCCGTGGAGCCCTTGCCATGGTTCTCATTCAGACAGATCCCTGCTGCTCAAGAAAGCGGATAGGTATGTGCAGCCTCACCAAAATAAATGTTAAAATTCTGCATGTACACACGATCTATGCTGAGATTTTTTTAAAAAAAGAAAAAGCTCAATTCTACAACTTGTATAAATCACATGAATTGAATTACCCAGCAAGTAATTAAACTGTGGAACTCCTTGCCACAGCATGTGGTGATGGCACCTGGCCTCGATGTCTTTCAAAGGGGCTTGGACAGATGTATGGAGGGAAAGTCCATCGCAGGTTACAAGTCATGCAACCTCCAGGTTGGTTGACTGCCTGCCTGCCTGCCTGCCTGCCTGCCTGCCTACCAGGTGCAAGGGAGTGGCCGCAGGATGCAGGCATCTTGTTGTCTTGTGTGCTCCCTGAAGCATCTGGTGGGCCACTATGAGATGCAGGAAGCTGGTCTAGATGGGACCTTTGTCTGATCCAGGAGGGCTTATGTTCTTATGATTGAGCAATTCTGATTTCTTTTCATGGCTTATCCTTTTTTTTTTTATTTTGTGTGGTCCATTCTCATTTCACTATGGGGTGTGTGTGACAGGATGGGGACAATGAATTATGTCCCCTCCCTAACCACCCAGATCTGTTTTCTAGAAACAGTGAGACGGCTTCGGAGATATTTTTTAGCAGGCAGTGCCTGCACCCTCTCAGGCATGTCTTCGAAAACCACATGGACTAGAAACTTAAAAGAAAACCGACATTTTCCAAATATTGACTTCTATGGCCCTATACAGTGTCTTTTTGTTCTTCCAGCACACACAGTTTGTTCAGGGCTGCCTGGTGACTTTTGCGGGCCCTCCACCCATAATAATCTTAATATTACCAAGTATTTTTGATATAACTTTGAAGACTTCAACATTTTAATTTTTCCTGTTTTAGTCAATATTTACTATATTTAATAGATTTTTCATGGGCCTTCAAAGTTCATTTTTTAAATTCTGATTTTGAAAGAGATGACAACCCTTCTGTGGGTCCCTGGAAGCTGTGCCTTGGCTGGGCCAGGGGGTCGCTACTGCCTCTGGGGGCCCCTGCTCCTGCGCACGCAAACAGCAACACGGTTCACGGCAGCGGAAGAGCTGGACCGTCCCTGGCAGTGGCAGCTGTCGAGCCCCTCCGTGGCCATCACTGGGATGCTCACAAAGTGGGTGCTTGGCGCTTGTGGGGTGGGGTCTGTTCCAGGAGCCCCTGCAGGCAGCAACGCTGTGGATAGAATCCCGGGGGGGGGGGGGGGGGCCCTGGAGCTGCAGTTCCTTCCCTAGGGGCAGCGGCGTCATGCAGCCGGAACGCTGGGCGGGAGGAACGGGCGAGTGGCAGCCCGCCCGTTGCGTTCCAGTCCGTTTCACCGTCTTCCCCGCCCCCGCTGCCAGTGATGTCATGCAGGGGGTACGCGGGGGTACGCGAGTACCGGTTTCTAGGATTACAGCTGGCCCCGCCCATTCACCCACCCACTCGTCAACTCCGCCCTCTGCAACGTTTGAATTTCCTGCACGTTTGAGTTGCCTGCACGTTCCCAGAGCCAGCCAGGCAGGCAGGCAGGCAGCGAGCGGAGCCTTTCCTTTCCTTGCCACTGAAAAATGAGTTGCTCTGGGGTTTTAACATGACGTCAGGCCTCCTTCACATGTTCTGGGGGTGCTGTGGAATCCTGTTGCAACTGTTGGGTCAGTTTAAAATCGTCTGAGGCCTCAAAAAGGGCTTTTTCCATGTCCCTTCCTGCCACGACCTCACTTCCGGCTTATGACGTCACTTCCGGTGGGCGGGTCCTGACACGTGCCAATCAAAAGTGCGTACCTGTTTTTAAATCATTTAGATGACACCACTGTCCGCTGCCGCTCACCCGTTCCTCCCGCCCAGCGTTCCGGCTGCATGACGCCACTGCCTAGGGGCCTCCCGCGAAGCCTCCCGGACACGACTGGAAAGGACGCCTGGTTCATGCCCACAAACTGGAGGTTCCTTCCAGTCACATCTGGGGGCTTTCCGAGGCACAGGGAGGTCCTCTGAGGCCTCCAGCCATGGGCTCAGCATGTGGATATTCAACTGTTTGGGTGCGGAGACCGTGGACAGGGAGGGCTCACTGCAGTAGTGGGATCTAAATGGTTTAGGAACAGGAACTCACTTTTGATTGGCACTTGTTGGGAACCCGGAACCAGCCACGGAGCCCGTTAGGATCCGGAATGCCCGTTCTGGTCCGTTCCCCCTGCATGACATCACTGCCTTTGCCCCCCTAGGAATCCGCAGTCGCTCCCTTTAACCCTCTGAGTGCCGGCCAGCCAACCAAGAAGACAAGCTCTTTGCAGAGGAATGGGGAGGGGGGAGGAGGAAGAGTGAAGTGGGCGGAGTCAGCCCTAATTTTAACTAGTAGAACTGAGTTCCCCCGCGTTCCCCCTCAATCCCACCACTGGCTCACTGTATTTGTGCCGTTGGCTGGCTGGCGCTGCCACAGAGGAAACCTGAGCCTTGCCTCCCTGGCACTTGGCCTCCCTGCCGGCGAAGGACACCGGGCTGCTGAAAGGGTGGGCCGAGACCAAGCCCACGCCCCGACACCGCACGGCCGGCTGCCCAGGGCGGGGGCGGCTTCTCACCTACGACTTTTGGCAGCTTCTGGCGCCGAAGCGGGATCCGGGGGAGCTTCATGCTGATCCGGCTGAACCTGCCGCAGAGGCGCCTCGGGGACTTCTTGCTGCCGGGGTCCTGGTTGGCGCTGCAACGGAAGCCGGGCCTCGGGTCAGGGTCCCCCCAGGGACGCAGGAGGGGGGCAGGCTGCTGGGTGGGATCGTGAGCTCAGCGCCTCCCCAAACCTCCCCGCACGGAGGCAGCAGCAGCGCCCCAAGGGCAGCCCACCCTCCCCTGCCGGCCCTCCAGCTGCCGCCCTCTGGATTTGCAAAGGGGACAGGAAGTGTGCAGGAGAGGAGGAGGAGGGGGTGGGCTGGAGCACAGGAAGTGACGCTGGACATCAGTCCCTCTCCCTCCTCCTTCTCCTCCTCCTCACTTCCTCCCCTGCTCCCTGTCCCTTTCCAAATTCCTGGGGGAAGGAGGAAGAGGAGCGGCAGAGACCGGTGTGGGGTGTCGCGCCCCCCCCAATCCGCTGCATGAGGCGACTGCCTGATTGTACCTCGCGGACACTCAAGCCCCGAAGGCGCAGGAGGTTCAGAGGTGGCACGCTTGGCCCCAGCTCTGTGCCCGACGACCCCCCCCCCCTCTGTCCAGCAGGGGTGGGTGGGCGCCTGGCGGGGGGGGGCGGCACCCCACGCCCCCCCCCCCCCGGAGCATGAGAGCAGCCGAAGGGCGGGCCACGGGGGGACAGGGCAGGAACCGGAAGCACCTGTCGGAGGCCCCCACCGCTGCCAGACGCCTCAGCTAGACCACGGCCCCGGAGGCGGCAGGACAGGGCTCCACCCAAAGGCCCCCCCCCGGTGTTGTTCCAGTCTCGCTGGGGCCCCTCCCCAGCCTGGCCTCTCCGGGGCCCCTCCCTGGCGTCCGGCTTCTGCAGCCACTTACCCACCCGCTCAAGGACTCACTTACTCGCGGGCCGGGTCCTTCTTGCGGCAGACGCAGCAGCAGCACAGCAGGGAGAGGAGCAGGGCCAGCAGCAGGGCCAGGAGGGCACCAGCCCCGATCACCCCCATCCGCTGGTTGGCCTCTGGAAGAGAATCGCGGCGGGGGGGGCCCCTGTCAGCGCCCGGGGGGGAGGGGGGCCACCACAACACTGCACGGGCAGCCACGGCGGCAGTGGCCTGAAGCAGGCCCTGGAAACCACGGCACGAGGGCGACACCGTCAGCCCCCCCCCACAGACCCCCCCCCGGGCACCCTCACCCCCCCCAGATCTAAAGAAGCAGAAGGCCCCGCTCTGCGCTCCCACTTCGCTCCCTTTCAGATCCGGGAGGGTGGGAACGAGGGCGGTGGGGGCCCCTGCCTAAGGCAGCTGCCTCACCCGCCCCACAGGGATCGCCGCATCGCCGTCCCCTGGGGGTGGGGGGGGGCGCACGTACCCATGTGGCAGGCTCCGGTCAGGGGGTCGCAGGAGTCCTCGTGGCAGTGGCAGGACTCCTCACAGTTCACGCCGTACTGGCCAGGCGGGCACGTCAAGTTGCAGCTGAGGAGAGGACAAGCGTTGGATTGGATGAGCAGGGGAAGGAAGCTGCCCGGAGAGGCTGGCCCCGAGGCTGGCCCCGAGCGCTGAACCAGAGTCCTTTTAATACCCACACACGTGGCAAGCCCACAGTGCGGGGGGGGGGCGCTCAGAAGGCCTCCCAGATGCCGCTGGAAAGCACTTCTGGTTTGCCAGCGTGAACCGGGAGGGTCTTCTGGCCGCATGTGGGGCTGGGAGTGCCCTCCGGCGGCCCAGGCGCGGCCCCCAGAGGAGCAACTGCAGTGCTGCGCACACACCCCACCAAGGGAATTCAGTGTTCACGGGGGGGGGGCAGTGCCACGGACACTGAGGGCCCACTGCAGAAGCATCCAGGAGGGCCCTGATAGAAAAGGGCATCAAGACCTTTACAGTCAAGGAGGTTTTTGGACTGTGGGCACGAGGGGCTGGCAACGGCGCAAGTTGAATCCGGCGCAGGTGGGAGTGCTCGGGAGCCTCCTTGGGGCAAGGGCATGTTTGCGCTCTTGCCCCAGGGTAGTCTCCAGCCTCCCCTAAGTGCTCCTCAGATCTGCACCTGCTATTCAGCAGGCAGAGAGCGGAGGATGCCACGCGGCTTGAATTGGGGAGGGAGGCTGGGATGCGGCCTAACAGTCACATCCCAGCTCTACCCCCCTCCCCGGGCCAGCACCCACCCCCACCTGCCCGCCCAGAACTGCCGTGGCCGGCGAGGCATTGCCTCTGGGGGTGAAGGCCCAATTCCACCCTCCCTCTCCTACAGCAGGACTGCTGACTGGTCCCCACAGATGCGGCTTTCTCCAGAATGCAGCACAACTTCCACAACGGCAGCGCGTGACGTCAAGGACTCGTGCTCAAATGGCACAACTGGAGTAAATTATACAAAGGACACAGAACTGCATATTTTTGGAAGGCTGCACATAATTTGCATAGCAAGACCATTTTTGAGACAAAAGCTTTTTGGGGGGGGCAGGGGTTGGTTTGAAAGCGTTCGGCTCCTTTGCCTGTATCAGGCTGCTGTGAAACAGCTGGCAAAAGTAATTTTGTGCCTTTAAGGAAGTGTTTCACTCTCTTGGCTGCCTGCAGGTGTGTTTAGCGCCACCTGAGATAAGAGCAATTAACGCTGGAGTGGCTTTTAGCCATGTGAGAAGCCCAGTCTCTCATCTCTCGTTCATTCCGTTCTGCATTCTGTTTCTTGTTTGGATTCGTTCTGAGACTGTGGCTGAGAGCTCTCTGCTCTGTGCTTGTGTTATTGGACTATTGTTCCGATTGTTCTGCTTCGTGCTGATTGCTCGTTGCCGAGGTCCTACATTCGTGCATCTGCTTGGGGAGCCGTGGCTGGAAAGCTGGACCCAGACAGACAAGAGGACTCGTGGACAGTAAGCCAGTGGAAGACTTCTGTGAAGCCAACAGAGGCCTTTGTTCCTGGTGTGTATCTGGACTTTATCCCACAGGTGCTGCTCGCCTGTCTGTGTGTGCTATTACCATCTACCTGTGTGGACTGTGTGTATCTACCTGTATTATGTCTGCCTGATTCCTTTATGGAATCCCTACTCGCTATATAAAGTAGCCTGAACCTGATACAACCTTGTGGACCTTGCTTTTGTGAGTCTATAACTACTCTGCTGTTTTGGTACCTGAAGGACTTGCACCACCATCCAGCGCACGTAGGACCATTAGTGTGTGCGCCCCGACAGCCTGTTTGTGCCTGCGAAAGGCGAGTGGGGGGGGGACAGATCCACAAGGGCAGCAGAGGGAGGAGCCAACATCTGGTCTCACATCTGTCCCGACTGAAACCCACCCACCCCTGCCCATATCACTGAGGACTGGAAACTTGCTGGTATTTCAGTGTGAGATACACAGAACCCGACTTCAGCCAGGTTCCTGGGACTGGCACGAGGGGCGGGGGCTTCATGGCGTGGCCATCTGCGTAGATGGAGGCTGGAAGCAGGTTTGGCTGAACATGTCTGCAGGCTAACCCCAGCCCTGCCTTTTTTTTTTTCTTTTTTTCTTTAGCACATTGGGAGTAATGTGAGCATCAGGCATTCAGCCCACATCAAGACCAGGCACACAAACAGCACTTTTATCAAGCCAACCCCCAGTTTCAAGGCACAGGTGACGGGTCCCCCCCATGGGGGCACAGGGAAGTGGGCTGTAAGTCCGTGATGCGTCCTGAAAGGCACAGTTTGGTCTCTGGCCTCTGCGGCCAGACGTTGCTGTTCCCTGTGAGGATTGGCTAAAACGGTGCGGGAGAGGAGTGATTTCCACCGCAAGGTCAGGCTCCTTGCAAAACCTAGAGCTTTGCCCTCCCTTAGATCGGCCTCTGCTCACGAGGCGCCTCAGGGAGCACACAAGACCACAAGCGTCCTGCATCCTGTTGCCAGTCCCCTGCCTCTAGCATCCTGAGGCTGCCTACCTCTAAAACCAGCCTGTCACCTGTGGTGGACTTTTCTCCATCAGTCTGTCCAATGTCCTTCTAAAAGCACCTTGGCCAGATGCCTTCACCACATCCTGCAGCGAGAAGTTCCATGCTTTGGCCAAGCTGCAGAATGGACAGAGGCCTTTTTCAGTGGCCTGACTGTGCCCCTTGGCTCAGGGCTGCAGAAGGAGCCGGGCTGCAGGCAGCTGCTGTGAGGGGCTGAGGAGGCTGTGCCAATCGGCACGTGGCACTACGGAGATGGGGCCTCGAGCCAGGAGAGATGCTCGGATGCTCAAGAGGCATGAAAGCACTGGAATTTGTGGGAGAATCTGACGGCTGCGGAGTCGCGGCAGCTGTTTTCAGCCGAGTCTCACCAGCGGCAGCTGTTCTGCACCTTGGATCTCAACCCCCCTTGCGACTCTTGGGACAGGGCATGATTTGCACGGGTGAATTGGCACTTCAGAAGGGCTAAGCCCCATCCCCCAGCACCACAGCACCAGTCTGAATCAGGCCCTTTGTAGCTGCATTTGAGGTGCCAGCCGTTCAAGAAAAAGTCAAGAAAAAAGGCGCTCGAGAGGAGACATGCAACATTCTGCAGGGGATGAGAGGAGAGAGAGGGATGCTCTTTTCCCTCTCACACCGCACCAGAGCCAGGGGACATCCACTGAAATTGAGTGTTGGAAGCGTGAAAACAGACAAAAGATAATGTGTCTTGACCCAGCATGGCATTAGTCTGGAGCTCCTTGTGGCTCTTCTGAGGGTCTTATGTTCTTGACAGTGCAATCCTGTGCATGTCTACTCAGACGTAAGTCCCTTTGTATTCAGTGGGACTTACTCCCAGGAAAGTGAGTATAGGATTGCAGCCTCAGTTTGTATTCCATGAGACTTCCAGCTTTTTTTTTTTTTTTTTAGTTTTAGAAAAGGCAACAGCCCAACAAGTTTCTAGCCCTTATGTTTGCAAGCCGTGAGACTGACTCCCTGGTTGCTCAGGGCTGCTTGTGCCTTCGGGCTAGTCAAGGTTTTACATTGTCTGCTTTCTTGGATCAATTCTGTTTCTTACTTTGGCGGGCAATATTTATGTTGCCATTATGGACTTGCAAGCCACCTCAGGGCCCATTTTCTGGGGGGAAAGTGATCGTGAATTGGTGTCTGGAGTTGGTGACAGACTGGAGGAGAGCTAACCAAAAGTAGGCTGTCTCCGAATGACAGGTGCAAGGGATGGACACAGCTTGTGGGGATCTTGTTGTCCTTTGTGCTCCCAGGGGCTTCTGGTGGACTGCTCTGAGATGCATTAGCCCATGAGGCACACAGTGCAGAGAAGCCAACAGGAAGCATGTCCAGCATTTGGACTCATCAATTAACCAATGAATTAACTGGGCCTGTTAATTAACTGGGCCTTCTTGAATTAACTGATTCTGTGCACCCCATATGCAGTACATGTGTGAATGACAGCTTTTGCACACTATAAACCATGTATACATTTTCTGGGAGTGCCCTGTTGAACTCGGTACACTCTCCCCAAATGCCTGCTGGCACAAAATGCTGCTGCGAGCATCTCCAAGTGGTGAGGCTCTACGATTGTGTCATGTCCCTGTTATATCAGATGCGGAAGTGGCCAGTGAGTTTCTGGCACAATCCAAGTTGCTGGTTTTAATTGTTTAAGATCAAAGCATATTAAAGGTCATTTTCCACCGCCCAAATCTGCTCTAAGGTTCTTTAGTAGGTCCTGCTTCTTTCAGCACCCTGATTGGTTGGAACCTGCAAGAGAGCTTTCTCCTTGGTGCTCCCCATCCTAAGGAATTTTTTGCCCTGTGCGCTGCCACCACATCCTTCCTGCCAGTTTTGATCTGTTTTGTATTTGCTTTTCTATTTTGTGCTTTAATTTTTTTTAACTACTGGAAGCTGCCCTCCATCTGATGAGAATGGCAGGCTAGCACGTTTAAAATAAATATTCACTTTGAAGATTAAAAAAAATAATCTGCATTTGTTGACTAGGGGAGGTAGAGGATAGTATTTATTATTGACTGAGCTGTCCTTTATATAACTGTTTTTGGCAGAACATTCTTTGCCCCTGTTTTACAGGCCCTTTGCTAGCAGATCTAATTTGAAGCAGATATGCATTTTTTTCCTGCAGAAGGCTGAAAAACTTGGCCACAAAGAAAATCTGATCCCCTGGAATGTAAGAGGTGGTAAAAATATCTTATCTGATATTCTTGTCCGAATGTTTTGTTAGTATTGCTCACTTATTTCTTTTGGGGGGATATTTTTGAGCTGCACATATTCAGAGCGCAATCCTAAACTGGAGTTAGGCCGGCACAGTTAGGCCAGCAAAGTTTGGCCAGCACAAGGGACACCGTAAAGCATGTTTGGACCACTCTCAGAGTCAGAGAGGATGGTGTATGTCTGTGTGCTGGCCTCTCTGACTCCCAAAGTGGTCCAAACGTGCTTTACGGTGTCCCTTATCATGTCATTAACCTGGAATCTGTCATAGCCAGAAGTGACATCATCAAGCAGGAAGTGACATCAGTGTGACGTAATCAAATGACACTCCTGAAATGCAAACTGGCAGTCTTTGACTGCAGCAATTGCACAGTCATGAGACATCCCTGACAAAGAGCAAGATGAGGACAAAATACGATATAAAAGCACTGAACTGAAAACAAGATTAAAAAAAATATATACCTCATTTGAACATTCAAAACTGTTAACACTCACAGATGGAATATAGCAACAGCCAGGTCTGCATGAGTCAAGATGGCTGCTCCCAGCGTTCCACGACCCACCCGACATCAAATCGCGACCCACCAAGCGGGTCCCGACTCACAGTTTGAATAACACTGCCCTAATGATCTGATTCGTGGACCATTCCCAGCAGAGTGACTCTGTCAATGGCCGGGAGCCATTCGCCAGCTGGGAGCCTTGTGGCCAGAAAGAAACCAGAGACTCTTTGGCCGCCCTCCATGAGGCTTTCTGGGCTCAGCTGCTATGAAAGTGTTGCTTCTGGAACAGCCGGAGTCGCTACTTCTCCCAGGACAGACATGCAAACCCAGAGCTGGGCCCCCACCCACACTGCAAGATGCTGCATCTTCTGTTCTGCAAGAAGAACCCCCCGCCCGCCCGGGTCAGCTGCGACCACAGGGCCACTTGGAGGAGGGGACGGAGGGAGGGTTCAATGGTGCTCCCTTCCACATCGGAAGAGAACTCCAGACACAGCAGCGCCTCCTCCTTGCAGCACTGCTGGAGGGAGCAGGGGGGGGGGAAGGGAAGACGCTGCACCTTTTCCAGCTCCACTATGTCCTTTTTGAGATGCGGTGGCCAGAACTGGACACAGTATTCCAGGTGTGGCCTTACCATCGATTCATACAATGGCATGATAATATTGGCGGTTTTATTCTCAACCCCTTTTTTAATGACCCCAAGCAGGGAATTGGCCTTCTTAATTGCTGCCGCACACTGGGTCGACACCTTCATTGAATTGTCCACCAGCACCCCAAGATCTCTCTCCTGAGCTGTCACAGACAGCTCAGAACCCATCAGCCTATAGGTAAAGTTTTGGTTTTTGGCCCCAATGTGCATCACTTTACATTTGTCTATGTTGAAACGCACCTGCCATTTGGCTGCCCATTCCCCCAACTTGGAGAGATCCTTCTGGAGCTCTTCACGAAATCCTCTTTCCGAAACACAAACCTTCCCCAACGTAACAGTTGCATCATGGGAAAAAGCCAAATCTTGTTTTGATTTATTTTTGATGGCAAAGAAAACTTTGCACACAAACCAATGTGTGCAAATCGGAAACTCTCCACTTGCACTTCCTCCCCCGAAACTGAAGAAAATGCTAGGGAAGAAAGGAACTCTGCACAAGGACAGTTCTGCCTTGAAAACCGCCGAGCTCTGCAGTCCCTTTGGAGAAAAGAAGTCTGTTTTGGGAGCCAGCAGCCGGGATGAATAAGTGACCACGCAGCAGTATTTTTAGCCTGTCTGCAGGGGTTTCCAGCTGCTGACAAAGCCCTGGAGCTGTGGTCACTCCTCAAGTTTCCAGCACCCCTGTGAGGGAGGAGCAGAAGGACGTTTCTCAAGGAGGCAAAAACACCCACTGCTCCCTAGTCATACAAAAATTATGAGACATACAAAATAATGCACGGAAGGGATAGAGTCGATAGAGGGATGTTCTTTTGCCTCTCTCAAAACACCAGAACCAGGGGGCAGCTGCTAAAACTGAGGGTTGGGGGAGTTAAAACAGATAAAAGGAAGTACTTTTTTACCCAGCAGGTGGTTAGTCTGTGGAACTCTTTGCCACAGGAGGTGGTGATGGCATCTGGTCTGGATGCCTTTAAGAGGGGATTGGATGGATTTCTGGAGGAAAGGTCCGTCGTGGGCTAGAGGCCATGATGGATTGTGCAACCTCCTTGCAAACGTGGTGGGCTACTGGTACCGGGTGCAAGGGAGTGGCCACAGGATGCAAGCATCTTGTTGTCTCATGCCTCCCTGGGGCACCTGGTGGGCCGCTGTGAGATACAGGAAGCTGGACTAGGTGGGCCTTTGGTCTGATCCAGCAGGGCTCTTCTTATGTTCTTATGTTCTAGTCCCTCTTGGTAAATTCACACGGGGACGTTCTCTTGCACAAGCCTGGCTGACACGAGCGAGCGGGAGCCGCTCGAGGGCCCCGGACTAGCAAAAAGGGAAGCTGCAAACATTTGCAGGGAAGGGACAGGGTGAAAGTTCAGAACTGCTCTGGGTACTGGAAGGATGAAACCGACTGGTGACGTCGCTGGTGCTGGTCAATCGCCCCCTTCTGCAACTGGGTTCCCCTTAAAATGCAGAACATTCGCAAAACTGGTTGGTTTTCAGTTCTTGTCGAAATGGAAAAGTTGACGATTCTGCAAAGCACAGGGAAACGGCTGCCCCCACTTTTGCAAGGACGCACGCATCTGTTTTCATCTGACCTACGTTCCCTTCTCCAAAATGCCTGGGCGGCAGAATGAGGCTGCAGGATTTTGAGACGGCACAGAGTGGAAAAGGCCATTTCTGAAAACTCCCACGTAAAGAACTCCTTGCAAGGGAAAAAAAAAATCTAGCCCAGGGGGAAGAACCTCCTCGGTCCGCTGGATGAGTTTTCTAGTTGCAGGGAGTCTTGAGACACAAGGGAGCAGCCACAAGCATCTGCTCCCCACCTCGCACAGTTGTGCCATCCTTTCGGCCCCAGCGTGGCAGCGTGTTGCGTGGGGAGACGGGTGCCCCAAAGACCAGGGCTTGTCATTGGGGGGGTGGGGGGTGGCGGAGAAAGTGCCAAGACCATGGGGGTGGGGCCCTTTCCGCTTTCCCTTCGACCGAAAGCAACAGGCTGTGCAGCGGAGGGCAGGTTGATGGGGTGTGGGGGCCGCCTCCATCATGGGACAGGACTCAAGACGTCCCTGTGCCTCTGCTCAAGTTTATGCTCCTCCAATCAGGGTCTCCTCAGCACAGTTCGCCAACCCTGTGTGCCTTTGGACAGCATCCCTCAGGCGGGACTGAACGGCGGGGATGGACACTGAATACGAAGCTCGGAAAGCCAAATACGAGCCTCTGGTGCGCCTGCTTCCTGCCCTGACCCCGACCACAGAGATGTCCGCGGACATGAGCCCCTGTCCAGGCACAACTGCGTGTTTCCTGCAGATGACCCGCCTCCATCCTTCGCTCATTAATTAAACCTCAGCACAGGTAAGTGAAACAAAGGCATCCATCCGCCTTTCCTCTGCTGATTCCCTTGTGTCGGTTTCTAGCCCTTGGCCAGGGGTGGGGGGAGGAACCTGGCCTCTCATTCTCGGCAAAAATGGCCTGTGCACAGATGGAGCTGAGCCTTGCAACACAAATGCAGGTAGTGGTTAATTTAGTCCAGTTACCGGCAGGGGCGGACCTAGTCAAAATGGCACCCAGGGCACCCAATAGAAGTGCGCCCCCATGGGAGCCCGGGTCTACCCACCAGAAGCAGCCCCGGGTAGACCTGGGCTTCCTCGAGAGAGCCCAAGTCTACCCATTAGAAATGGCCGCGGGAAGACCTGGGCTCCCTCGAGGGAGCCCAGGTCTACTCGCGGCTGGTCCCAATGGGTAGACCTGGGCTCTGGAGCCCAGGTCTACCCGCGCAATGTTGCGGGGGCCACTGGCACCCCCCTAGACAGCCCCAAGATAGCGCCCAGGGCTCGTGCCCCCCCTGCCCCCCCTAGATCCGCCACTGGTTACTGGCCTTGTCTTTCCTAGTTTCTAGAAATGGGTTGAGGTCGATGTCAAATGTGGACGACTGATTCAAAGCAACCACACGCATGCACGCACAGCCCCCCCCCAACCCAAACCGCATCCCCAGGGCCTGCAGGGAGGCCCCGAGCCCAGGCGCGCGTCACTTACGACACCCCGTGGAACCCGGCCTTGCACAGGCAGCGCCCCGACTCGAAGTGGCACTCGCCGTTGAAGCAGTCGCTGCAGACGAAGGCGCAGTTCTCGCCGTAGGTCCCGTTGCGGCACCTGGTCTCGCACCTGCCAAAAAGGGTGAGTGAGGAGAGCGAGGGGGGAGGGCAGCCGCCTGGGAGTATGGCAGCGGGGGGAGCGGGGTGGTGGTGGCGGCGGTGGTGGCAGCAGCACCCTGGCTTTCCAGAGCCTTGTCATGGTCATAACCTTTATTGGCATACAAAGGAAAAGGAAACAATACAAAAAATAACACAGCAACCAGGGATACAAGAGATCACAAGGAGAGGGTTAATTTCATAATCATAGCTAGAAAAGTAGCAATAGAATTTGTGATTGGGGGGCAGCGATCACTAAGGAGGATAGGGAGGGGGTTAGAGAAAGACCTAGAAAGAGAGGATAGCCAAGGGTCTAGGAGCAGTTGACGTAAAAATTGGTGAGCTGGGCATCTAAGGATTATGTGTTCCAATGAGTCTGGGGTAAGGTGACAAAAAAGACATAGTCTTTTGTCAGATGGGAGTCTGGAGAAGCGGCCGAAATGCATAGCCGACGGAAAGATGTTAAGACGAGCAAGCATGAACGCCCTTCTCATGCAAGGGTTGATTAGTGAACTAAAGTAGTTGTTAGGCCGACCTAAAGAAGCGGGCAGGCCAATGAAACTTGGGGAACAAGTAGGGTTAAGGGAAGAACTGAGTTGATCAAATTCTGATTGAAAAGGTTTTGTTTTAATTAAAGAATGGGCTCTAGATAATTCAGTATCTGCTGACGATTCCAAGGATAAGTCAAGAGCTAATAATTTAGCTTCAAGAAATTTTAACCAATTAGAATGACAGGTATCTTTGAGAAGATCGAACAATAAAGAATCAGGGTGGCTAGTAAGAAATAGCCGGGGCCAATATTTAAATGTTTGGGACCAAGCAAGGGTAGTGGGGAGATGAATCCCCAATTCCATTTGCTTGCATCAAGACCACCAAGTGCCCCGAGACACCCCTAGCCGGGCCAGTTATTGCACGGACTGCCTGCAGGTCTGCCTCAGCCCCACCATCAGCTTCAGAGCACAATCCTAACCCAAAGTTAGGCCGGCTTAGTTAGGCCAGCAAAGCTTGGCTGGTGCAAGGGACACCGTAAAGTGTGTTTGGACCACTCTCGGAGTCAGAGGCCAGCACACAGACGTGCGCCTTCCTCCCTGACTCCGAGAGTGGTCCAAACGCGCTTTCCGGTGGCCCTGGTGCCAGATGAACTTTGCTGGCCTAACTGTGCCAGCCTCACTCCAGGTCAGGATTGCACCCTCACAGTCCGATGTTGGAAATCCTCCCCAATCCTGCTTGTGCCATGATACAGCAGTGCTGAAACGACTGCCACTCTGACCCTTGCAGGTGGAGAGGCAGCTGGAGGACTCCTCGAGGGAAAGGAAAACGTGTTCCCTTTCTCTGGGTCAAGATCAGTGGTGGGATTCAGGGGGTTCGCCCAGGTTCTACAGAACCGGTTGTTAAATCCCCTCTTTGTTTACATTTCGGCGGGGGCTGAAGACCTTTTTATTCCAAAAAGCTTTTAACTGTTGACAGGCTGGCTGGTTACTATGATCCACGGGGCTTGTTGTTGTTGTTTTTTTAAATTGTTTTTAAATGTGTTTTAATTGTGTTCTTAATTTGTGATTGTATTGCTGTTTAATACTGTTTTTAATTGTTTTTAATGTGAATTGTTATATTGTTTTATATATATATATATATATATATATATATATAGTAATGCCGCCTTGGGTGCCTTCGGGCACAATAAGGCGGGGTAAAAATCTAATAATAAATAAATAAATAAAATAAATGGCCGGGCCCCACCCACTCGCTTACCTCGGCTGGCTTCGGGGGGGGGGGGTTTGGCTCCGGCTATGACATCATAGAACCGGTTGTTAATTCATTTGAATCCCACCACTGGTCAAGATCCAGCAGCCGCTGCGGGGTCCGCTCTAGTGAAATGGGTGGTGCAGAACAGAACCGAGTAGTCCTGCGCAGGGCTTTAAGGCTCGGGGGGGGAGGGGGGATAGGATCCAGCAGCAGCCTCTACCACGTCTCGATCTCCCGCAGCTCCGGCCCGGTCCCCGTTCTGAAGGTCACGTGCGAAGGTCAAGCCCTCCGACTCCTCGGACTTACCAGTCTCCGATCCAGCCGGGGTTGCAGTGGGAGCAGCGGCCGTTGATGTGGTTGCAGGTGTGGCCGTCCTTGCAGGGGGGGGCAGCTCTGCTCGCAGCCCTCTCCGTAGAAGCCGGCCGAGCAGATCTGGTCGCACTTGGTGCCGTTCCAGCCGGCTTCGCAGGCCAGGCAGCGGCCGTCGGCGATGGTGCAGGGCTGCAGGCCTTTGCACTGGCCGCACCTGGAAGGGCCGCGGAGACGGACAGGTGGGGCGCTCAGAAGCTGCGGCGGAGGAGGCCGGAAGCTCCTCTTCCCTCCTGACGCCGTCAGTGGCCGGGGGCAGCACCGTGGCCAGAGGGGGCGCAATAAGTACTGCAGGAACTGCAACTTGCTGTTGGAGCCATTCTGGCAGCGACATCCATGTGCAGAAGACGCTGTTTGGCTTCGTGAGCGCCTGTGCGTCGCCATCACTGCCCGGAATGGCTTTGACGGCAAGTGGGAGGGGCCGCTTGCACAGGGCATTGTGGCGCCTGCAGTACTTGCTGCTTTGCCCCCCTCTAGCTATGCCACTGGACCTTTCTGGCTTTCTTTCCCTACCGCTATTTAACAATTCCCCAGTACCCCCGTCTCTGACCCAGCACTGGGCGAAAGGACGTCTGGGTGCAGTCTAAGAGCGAAGGAAAGGAGACAGTCCGCCTCTCTCCCACCATTGCCAAGCCAGCATCCCCAGGAGCCCTGGCTCATGGGGGGGGGGCAGCAGTAGCAGGGCACAGGTATAAGGCCCCACCTGTGGAGCCACCCCCGCGCTAGTCTGCCACCTCCTTTCCTGGACCAGCCAGGCTTGGCCGCAAATTTATTTCGTTATTTCCCACCTTCTCAGGCAGCAAATGCAAAAGTAACAGGAGACCCTTCTGGGGCCCCCCTTCAGTGCAAAATGAATCGATTCCCTGTTTAGAGGCACACAAATTCAGATTGTTCAAATTGTGTGGATCAGGCTTGAGGCCAAACTCTCCAGAGGAATTTTATCAACCAACCAACCAACCAACCAACCAACCAACCAACCAACCAACCAACCAACCAACCAA